>JASUUL010000130.1:0-112500 GCA_030449875.1 Aegle marmelos | reverse complement strand
ATGCTCACCACCACCTCGCCTGGGCGATGGCTCAAGCCGCCTACCCGCCTCTCCGCTCGCGGTCAGGACGACCGCGGCGACCGCGCGGTCGCTGCGCGGTGATCGGTGGCCTGCCCCGCGCCGGCCAGCGCCGATCGCCGCGATCGCCCCGCCGGCGCTGGCGGCGATCGCGATCACCGATCCGTGACGCTGCATGGCTGTCGCGCCTGCTCGCCCCTCGCAACGGCGTCATCGCCGCTGATCCTCGCGGCTTTTCGTGGCGGTGGGCGCGGCGAGCTCGGCGGTGGCTGGCTGCTGTTCGCGCGCGACATGGCGGCGGCCTGCTGCGCGCTGGTGATCGCGAAAGCTCATCGCCGCGATCGCGCCGCCTCACGGCGATGGCGATGGGGCGCGTGCTGGTGACCGGCCCGCTGCCCCGGCACGCGTCGCCGCGCCGCTGAATCAGGTCGCGCGCGACCGCGGGTTCGCCGGGTGACGCCCTGGAGGGGCCGGCACGGCGCGGCGCTACGCCTGCTGGATGTAGTCGCGCATCGCCGCCGCATCGCCTCGATCGCGTCGATGCGGTGCTTCACCAGGTCGCCGATCGAGACCATGCCGATCACCGCGCCGTCCGCCACCACCGGCAGGTGGCGGACGCGCTCGCCGCGTCATCAGCGCCAGCGCGGCGAGCACCGCCTCCTCGCGGACCGACCGTGGTGACCGGGCGCGGTCATCACCGCGGAGACCGGCGCCCCATGCGCCGCCGCCCGCTTTCAGGTGATGGATCACGTCGCGCTCGGAGAAGATGCCGAGCAGCGCATCGCCCTCGATCACCGGCACCGCGCCGATGCCGCGGTCGGCGAGCAACGCGATCGCCTCGCCCACGCTCGCATCCGGACCGACCGCGATCACGTCGCTGCCCTTGCGCTGCAGGATCGCCGCGATCGTCATCGAGATCCTTCGCACGGATATTCCACCTTTCGCGCGCGAGGGACAGCCGATGCGACAAGGGCCGGCGCCGCGGGTGCGCGATCCGGCCCTCGCGGTGTCGGTGCGGCGCGGCTCAGCCCAGCGACGCCTCCTCCGCGGGCGGACGACCGCGGCGACGACGCGGCGCTCCTCGCCGTCACCCTCGGCCGGGCGGCCCAGCGCGGGCGGCAGACGGTCGGCGTCGAGCCCGGTCGCGCCTCACCCGCTCGGCCGGCGATCGCCTCGGCCGCCTCGCGCCGCGGACGACCGCGGCGGCGCGGCGCCGGCTCGGCCTCGGCGTCGGGTCGTTGGCCGCGGTGCCGCGCGCTCGCCCTCGCTCGCGGCGCGCGCTCCTCGGCGCGGCTGCTCGTCGCGGCGCGGGCGCTCGTCGCGATAGCCGCGCTCTCGCGCGCTGGCACCGTCGACGGCGCGCGGCTGCGATCGTCGCGCGTAGCGATCCTCGCGCGGCGGCGCTCCTCGCGCTGGCCGGCGATCCGGGTCGATCCTCGCGCGGGCGGCCGCCCGCTGCCCGCGATCGTCGCGCGCCCGGTTCTGCTCGTCGGCGCGGATCGGCTCGCCCTCGTCGCCGTAATCCTCGGCGTCGTCGTCGAACTGGTCGACGGCAGCGGGCGACGCTGGTTCTGGTCCTCGAAGCGGCCGCGCTGGTCCATCAGCACGCGGAAATAATGGTCGGCGAACTGGAGATAATATTCGGTGTTGACGCGGTCGCCCTGGCGCTGCGCGTCGGACGCCAGGTTCTTGTACTTCTCGTACAGCTGGTTGGCGTTGCCGCGCGCGGCTTGTCGATGCGATTGCCGTTGTCGCGCTGGCCCTGCCGCCCCGCCGCCGCCGGACGCTGCCCCCACCACCGCGCCGCGACGGCGACCGTTCTGCCGATTGTTGATCAAGTGCTTGTCCTTCCTCGAACTCAAAACCGGCTCCCGGATGCGATCCCCGCGGCCCCGGCCCGACCGTCGGCCGAGCCTGCCAGGCCGCCGGACTGCAGCGGCTGCATGACGAAGGGTGCGGGCGTTCGCCCAATTCAACGATGTGCCGAAGATCGCGTGCCCCTGCCGCATCCATAGCGACCGGCCGTTCCGGCACAAAGCGAAATGTGGGCGCGCGCGCCCCGGTCAATGTGTGACGACGAGGCAACGGTCGCGCCTGCCCAGATCCTGGCGCAACGCGACGGTGAAGCCCTGCGCCCGGAACAGCGCGGCGGCAGTCGCGCCCTGATCGTGCCCGATCTCGATGCAGGCGACGCCCCCGGGCGAGCTGCGGCGCGCAGCAGCGGCGCGAGCGCGCGGTAATCGTCGAGCCCGTCCGCGCCCGCGAACAGCGCCTCGCCGGCTCGTGCTCGCGCGACCTCGCGCGGCAGCGGCTCGGCGTCGGCGATGTAGGGCGGGTTGCACAGGACAGGTCGAACGCCGCCCGCCCCGCCCGGCCCAGCCGCCGCGCGCGATCCGCGCCCGCTCCGATCCCGAGCGGCGCGCGTTGGCGCGCGCGCATAGCCAGCGCCGCCTCCGACGCGTCGACCCCCACCCCGTCGCGCCGGCCACTGGTCGAGCGCCGCCAGCAGCAGCGCCCCGATCCGGTGCCGAGGTCGAGCACGCTCGCGCGGCCCCGCGTGCCGCGAAATGCGCGACCGCCGCCTCGATCAGCGTCTCGCTGTCGGCGCGGGATCAGCACGCCGGGCCGACCGCCAGCGTCGATCGTCCAGAAATCGCGCGTGCCGGTGATGTAGGCGACCGGCTCGTGCCGCGGCGCGCCGCTCGACCAGCGCGGCGAAGCCCGGCGGGACGGCGTGGCGCGTCGGCGTCAGCAGCAGCCGCTCGCGCGTCGATCCCCAGCGCGTGGGCGAGCAGCAGTTCGGCGTCGAGTGGCGCGGCGTGGCGGAGAAGGCGCGGCGCGGCGGCGCGATGCGGCTCGTCAGGCGCAGCGCGCCGCCGCTCGCGACGGCGATGCAAAGCCCCCGTCGGAGGGTCGAGGCTTCCCCGACGACGGGGCGGCGGCCTCGGCAGAAGCGCGCCCGTCCGAACCCCCCCGAAGGGGAGGGGCTGTTAGCCATCCAGCTCGCCAGCCGCTCGGCCTCATCCTCCGCCACCAGCGCGCCGACCAGCTCGTCGAGCTCGCCCTGCATCACCTCCGGCAGGCGGTGCAGCGTCAGGTTGATGCGGTGGTCGGTCACCCGCCCCTGCGGGAAGTTGTAGGTGCGGATCCGCTCGGAGCGGTCGCCACTGCCAACCTGGCTCTTGCGCGCGCCGGCGCGCTCGCTCGCCAGCCGCTCGCGCTCGGCCTCGTAGAGCGCGTGCGCAGCACCTTCAGCGCCTTGGCCTTGTTCTTGATCTGGCTGCGCTCGTCCTGCTGGATCACGACCAGCCCGGTCGGCAGGTGGGTGATCCGCACCGCGCTGTCGGTGGTGTTGACGCCCTGCCCGCCCGGCCCGGAGGCGCGGAAGATGTCGATCTGCAGGTCGGACTGCTGGATGTCCACGTCGACGTCCTCGGCCTCGGGCAGCACCGCGACCGTGGCGGTCGAGGTGTGGATGCGCCCCTGCCGCTCTCGGTCGCGGGCACGCGCTGCACGCGGTGGACCCCGCTCTCGACTTTCCGCCGCGCGAACACGCCCTGCCCGGTCGACGCTGAGGCGACCACCTCCTTGAACCGCCCGCGTCGGCGGCGGAGCGGAGATCAGCTCGACGCGCCAGCCCTGCCCTCGGCGTAGCGCTGGTACATGCGGAACAGGTCGCCCGCGAACAGCGCCGCCTCGTCGCCGCCGGTGCCGGCGCGGATCTCCAGCATCGCCGCGCGCTCGTCGGCGGCGTCGCGCGGCAGCAGCGCGAGCGCCAGCGCGCGCTCGGCCGCGCGAGCGCGCGTCGCGTTCTCGCGCAGCTCCTCGGCGGCCATCTGCGCGCAGCTCGGCGTCGGCGTCCTCGGTCATGTAGCGCGAGGCTCTCGGCCTCCTGCCGCAGCCGCCGCACCTCGCCCGCCGCCGCCGCGACCGGCTCCAGCTCGGCATATTCCTTCGACACCGCGACGAAGCGCTCGCCGGCAGGTCGCCCGTCGCCATCAGCGCCGCCAGCTCGTCGCGCCGCGCCTCGATCTGCCGGATGCGCTCGGGGAGATGGTGGTCATGCAGGCGCGGTCCCCGCGCAGCACGGCCCGGCACGCGACCGCGCGCATTTGGATCCGCGTGATTTTCATGCATGACTGCGTCGCATCCGCTGGGAACGCGTGCCGCGCACCGAACTCCATCCGCGATTGCCACAGGCGCCGCGCTTCCCGACGCGCCTTGTCGACGCTTGCGCGGCGAAACGAACCACGTCTCGCCTCCCTGAGCGTCCGCCTTAGATCGCTTGCTGCGAGCCCGATCATGCCGCGCAGCCGCGCACGCAAATCGCCGTCAGCATTGGCGAGCGCTCGCCGCTTGTCAAGCGCGGCGTCGTCCTCCACCGCCAGCGACGCGTCAGGTGCCGCGACGCCGACGGCTCCTCCACCAGCATCGCCAGCCGCTCCACCCCCGCGGCCCAGCCCACGCCCGCCGTCGGCGGCCCACCGAGCGTCTCGATCAGCCCGTCGTACCGCCCGCCGCCCAGCACCGTCCCCTGCGCCCCACGACGGTCGGTGACGAACTCGAACGCGGTGTGGCGATAGTAATCGAGCCCGCGCACCAGCCGCGCGTTGCGCTCGAACGCCACGCCGGCCGCGTCGAGCCCGCGCTGCACCGCCTCGAAGAACGCCCCTGCCTCGCTCGATAAATGCGCGTCGATCCCCGGCGCGGCGTCGGCGACCGGGCGGTCGCGCGCGTCCTTCGAATCGAGGATGCGCAGCGGGTTCTTGTCGAGCCGCGTCCGGCTGTCCTCCGACAGGTCGCCGCGATGCGCCTCGAAAAATGCGCGACCAGCGCCGCGCGCCACGCGTCGCGCGTCGCCGCGTCGCCCAGCGTGTTGAGCTGCAGCGTCACGCCCTCGATCCCAGCTCGCGCAGCAGCTGGTCGGCCAGCGCCAGCAGCTCCGACGTCGGCCGCCGGCTCGGCGCGCCCATCATCTCGGCGTCGAGCTGGTGGAACTGGCGGAAGCGCCCCTTCTGCGGCCGCTCGTAGCGGAACACCGCGCCGCTGGTCGACCAGCTTCAGCGGCGCGTATTGCTGCCACCCTCGGTGAGAAGGCGCGCGCGATGCCGGCGGTGAACTCGGGCCGCAGCGTCAGCTGTCGCCGCCCTTGTCGGGAAAGGTATACATCTCCTTCGACACCACGTCGGTGGTCTCGCCGATCGAGCGTGCGAAGACCTCGGTCGCCTCGAACACCGGCACGTCGACCCGCTCGAAGCAGTAGAGCCGGCGCACGCGGTCGAACGTCGACGAGCACGTGGCGAAGCGGCGCTCCTCGTCGCGGAAGATGTCCTGCGTGCCGCGCACGCGGTTGGGGTCTGGATACGGGCCATGGCGGCGCGCATCTAGGCGGCGGTGCGCGGAGCGCTAGCGTCGCGCCATGGCGGAGCCTCTCCTCGGCATCGGCTGGGCGCGGATCGCGCCGCCGCGCTTCCTCCTGTTCCTCGCTGTTCGTTCGCGGCGGCGGCCGCGGCGTGGTCGGCGCTCGGCTGGGGACGCGCGGTCATGGCCGGGTTCGACGGCGCCGCGCTCGTGTTCATCTGTTCTCCACCGCCGCTGTTCCGCCGCGGCGAGGCGGCGGCGCATCCGCGGTCGCCCGCGCCAACGACGCCAACCGCGCGCTGCTGCTCGTCGTCACCGCCGCGACCTCGTCACGCTGGTGGTGCTGGTGGCGGTGGGCAGTTCGGTAGCGGACGCACGCGACCCCGTGGCCATCGCGCTGGTGGTGGCAACGCTGGTGCTGTCGTGGACGTTCTCCAACCTGGTCTACGCCTTCCACTACGCGCATCTCTACTATGCTGCGGGGCGAGGGCGGACGCGACGCACCGCGGGCTGAAGTTCCGCGACGACGACGATCCGGATTACTGGGACTTCCTCTACTTCAGCAACACGCTCGGCATGGCCTTCGCCAGACTCGGACACGCTGATCTCGTCGGGCAAGCGATCCGCCGCATCGCGCTGGGGCAGACCTGGCGGCGGTTCATCTTCAACCTCGGCGTGATCGCCTTCGCCGGTGGGTGGCGCTGCGATCCTCCCATCGCTCGGCGGCGGATAAGCGGCTGGACGGCTGACCTTTCGCGCGCCTAAGCGGCCTCGCCCGACGGCAGACATGAGGTCGCCCAAGATGATCCGCCCCCTGCTGCTCTCCTGCTCGCTCTCCGCCCGCCGCCGCCGCGCGCAGGTGCCCGCCGGCAACAGCGCGCCGCAGCCGGTGCCGTTCGTCGACACCATCCCGGCGCCGCGGACACGCCCTATCCCGGCACCATCCGGCTGAAGGTCGACGCGACCGACGTCGACCGCGGCATCTTCCGCGTGACGAGACGATCCCGGTCGCGCAGGCGGGCAAGCTCGTGCTGCTCTTCCCCAAATGGCTGCCCGGCAACCACTCGCCCCGCGGCGAGATCGAGAAGCTCGCCGGGCTGGTCGTGACCGCCGGCGGCGGCCGCGCATCGAGTGGACGCGCGATCCGGTCGACGTCTTCGCCTTCCACCTCGACGTGCCCGCCGGCGCGCGCGGCTGGACGTCGACCTTCCAGTTCATCTCGGCGACCAAGGCGACCAGGGCGCATCGTCGCGACCCCCACCTGATCTCGCTCCAGCCCAACTCGGTCAGCCTCTACCCGGCCGGCTATTTCACCCGGCAGATCCCGGTCCAGATGACGGTGACCTACCCGCCGGCTGGACCGCGGCGGGCGCGCTGCCGGCGAAGAAGAGCGGCGACACTACGCCTACCAGCCACCAACTACGAGATGCTGGTCGATTCGCCGATCGTCGCCGGGCGCTACGGCAAGACCTGGGCGCTCTCCCGCGCGTCGAACCTCAACGTCTTCGCCGACACGCCCGAGGAGCTCGCCGCCACGCCCGGCGCAGATCGACGCGCACAAGCGGCTGGTCGACCAGGCGGTGAAGCTGTTCGGCGCGCAGCATTACGATCATTACGATTTCCTGTTCGCCATCTCAGACAAGCTGGGCGGGATCGGGCTGGAGCATCAGCGCTCGTCCGAGAACGGCGTGCGCCCCGGCTATTTCACCGAGTGGAACGACGGCCCCGGCGCCGCAACCTGCTGCCGCACGAGTTCACGCACAGCTGGGACGGCAAGTTCCGCCGCGGCGCGGACCTGTGGACGCCCGACTTCGCACCCCGATGCGCGACTCGCTGCTGTGGGTGTACGAGGGCAGACGCAGTTCTGGGGCTACGTGCTCCAGGCGCGCTCGGGGCCTGGTCAGCAAGCAGGACACGCTCGACCAGCCTACGCCGCGATCGCCGCGCTCTACGACACTCGCAGCCGGCGCGGCAGTGGCGCAACCTGCTCGACACCACCAACGATCCGATCATCTCGGCGCGCCGGCCCAAGGGGTGGACCAGCTGGCAGCGCAGCGAGGATTATTACAACGAGGGGCTGCTCGTCTGGATGGAAGTCGACGCGATGCTGCGCGCCAAATCGGGCGGCACCAAGTCGATCGACGACTTCGCGCGCGCCTTCTACGGGATGCGCGACGGCGACTGGGGCGAGGTGACCTACACCTTCGACGACGTCGCCGCGACGCTGAACGAGATCAGCCCTATGACTGGGCGGGCCCTGCTGCGCCAGCGCCTGACCGAGACGCCAGCCAGCGCCGCCGCCGATCCGGCTTCGAGCGAACGGCTACCGCCTGGTCTACACCGACCAGCCGACGCCTCGTTCAAGGCCTGGAGAAGACGCGCAAGATCGCCGACTTCACCTATTCGGGCGGCTTCGTCGCGCCGAGGCGACGGCGACGTGACCGGCGTGACTGGGACTCGCCGGCGTTCAAGGCCGGGCTCGACGTCGGCACACGATCGTCGCGGTGAACGGCGAGGCGCTATTCGCCGAGCGCATGAAGGCGGCGATCACCGCGGCCAAGGGCGGCAAGGAGCCGATCCGCCTGACCGTGAAGGATGGCGAGCGCTACGCGCGAGGTGCCGCTCGACTGGAACGACGGCCCGCGCTACCCGCGGCTGGTGAAGGTCGGCACCGGGACGAGACGGGCTCGACCGGCTGCTGACGCCGCGCTGATCGCGCGCGGCGATCTTCGGGCCGGGCTCCCCACCCGGCCCGCATCTGGATTGCCGGGCGGTCGGGTGGGGAGCCCATTCAAACCATTCAAAGGAACCATCAACATGCGCATCGACATGGTGCCGGTCGGCGACGACCCGCCCAACAGCCTCAACGTCATCATCGAGGTGCCGACCGGCGGCGAGCCGGTGAAGTACGAGTTCGACAAGGCGTCCGGCGCGCTGTTCGTCGACCGCATCCTGCACACGCCGATGCGCTATCCGGCGAACTACGGCTTCGTGCCGCACACGCTGTCGCCCGACGGCGACCCGCTCGACGCGCTGGTGATCGCGCGCTCGCCCTTCGTCCCCGGCTGCGTGGTGCGCGCGCGCCCGATCGGCGTCCTCAACCTGGAGGACGAGCACGGCGGCGACGAGAAGCTGATCTGCGTCCCCGTCGACACCACCTTCCCTATTATTCGGACGTGGGCGAGCGGCGAGACCTGCCCGAGATCGTGTTCGAGCAGATCGAGCACTTCTTCACTCACTACAAGGACCTGGAGAAGAAGAAGTGGGTCCGCGTCGGCACCTGGGGCGACGCCGCCGACGCCAAGCGCATCACGCTGGAGGCGATCGAGCGCTACAGAACGACAAGCAGGCCGACGCGCCGAGCTGCGGGACCCCACCGACGCCGGGCTGCGCGACGAGGCGTGAGATCGGCGGCATCCGCGTCCGGGCGGCTTCCAGCCCGGAGCTTCCGCCGCCGGGAGTATCGAGATCGTGCTCGTCGCAGGCGACGGAGTCCGCAAGCTCAGGCGCCGTCGAACTCCACCGCGCCGACGTCCCGACGACCCCCGCTCGCCATGACCATCGGCGCGCCCCACCGCCCGCCCCAGCGCGGCCCCAACGCAGCGCGTCGGCGTCGTCGTACACCTCGTCCGCCGCGCGGCGGTAGCGCATCTCGCGCCATTCGCCCTTCATCTCCATCCCGAAGCGCGGCGCACCGCGACACGCCGCCGTCTCGGCATCCGGCCTTGAACCACAGCGTCGATCGGCGACGATCGCGAATACCGTGCCGTCGCAAGAGCGTCGCCCCGCCCATCATCCGGCGACCGGGTCACCGCGCCGAGCGGCGCCATCGCCTCCGCCACCCACTCGATCAGGCCGAGCATCGAGCGCCATCAGCGCCCCCCTGCCAGCCGTCGCCAGTGCGCCACCCGCTCACCCGCTGGATGCGCCATGCGTCCATGCCGACCGCGCCGACACTGCGGTAGAAGGCGATGGCCGGCTCGTTCCAGTCGAGCACGCTCCACTCGAACCGCGCACAGCCGCGCTCGAGCGCGAGGCCCGCCAGATGCCGCAGCAGCGCCCGCCGACGCCGACCCCGCGCGCCGCCGGAGTGACGTAGAGGTCCTCCAGGTAGAGCCCGCGTCGGCCGGTCCAGGTCGAGAAATTGTGGAAGAACAGCGCGAAGCCCGCCGCCTCGCCGTCCGTCTCGGCAATTAGCGCCTCGACCGCCGGGCGCTCGCCGAACAGCGCCAGCGCCAGCATCGGCCTCCGGTCGCCACCACCGCGTCGGGTTCGCGCTCGTAGTCGGCCAGCTCCCGCACGAAGCGCAGGATGGTGGCGACGTCGCTGCGCGCGGCGGCTCGGATCATGGTCATGGCGCTCCTTCCCGCGGCGGCTGCGCGATATCGCGGCGCCGCGCCGCGTAGAGGCAGGCGGCGACGATGATCCGCCGCCCCGCCATCGTCCACGGCGACAGCCGCTCGCCGAACACCAGCCAGCCCAGCGCCGCGGCGTAGAGAAAGCCGGTATATTCGGTCATCGCCAGATACCCCGCCTCGCCGTGCGCGTAGGCCCAGGCGAGCAGGAACAGGCTCGACGTCGCCAGCACGCGCCGATCACCAGCTTGGCCACTCCGCGCCCGGCACCGCCAGCAGCCACGGCGCCGCCAGCAGATCATGCTGCGTGAAGACGATGGTGGACTGGAAGAAGGCGATCTCGCCCGGCTTTGCCGCCTGGCTCTGCACCCGCCGCCAGCACCAGGTTGCCGGCGTAGAGCACCGCCGAGGACCAGCACCGCCACCGCGCCCAGGAACGCCTCGTGCCCCAGCGCCGCCTCGCGCTGCCCGAGCAGGATCACGCCGACGCCGCCAGCGCGGCGAGCGAACCCAGCGCCACCCGCCGCCCACGCGCTCGCCCAGGAACAGCGCCCCCATCAGCAGCGCCAGCAGCGGCCGACGTAGGCGAGGCCGATCGCCTGCGCCATCGGCACCCGCGCCAGCCCCCAGAAGAAGGTCAGCGCCATCACCGTCGCCAGCGTGCCGCGCGCGAGGTGGATGCGCAGCACCCGCGGGCGTCCGGCCGCCGCGCCCCTCGATCCGCCACGCCGCGAAGCCCAGCGGCACGCTGATCCCGGTGCGCCACAGCAGCGCATTGTAGACGCCGAGCGCCAGTGTCAGCGACTTCATGAAGGCGTCCATCACCGAGAACAGCCCGATGCCGAGCGCGGCGACGGCGAAGGCGGTGGTGGGACGAAGCGGACGCGGGTCATCCGGCGGTAGGCGGAAGCGACAAGTCGACCGCCCTTCGCCGGCGGACTTGATCAGGATCCCGGAGACCCGCGAAGCGCGCAGCGGCCGGTCGCCCTCGATCTCGACGCGGGCGTAGCGCCGGAGCAGGCTCTGCCCGATCAGCGAGCGATCGCTGCCGGCGATCACCACGGCGCCACCGCGCCCCTCGCCGCCCGTCGATGACGAGGTCAGCGTCACCCGCTGCCCGCGAACCGCCGCCCCCCGCGACCGCGCCCGATCACGGTGAAGGCGGCGGGGCGAAGGCGATGACGGGCGCGGCGCGCGTCCGCCTCGCTCAGCGCCATCACCGTCGCGCCGGTATCCACCAGGAAGCGCACCGGCGCCAGATTGACCTCGGCCCGTCGCGTCGCCCGTCCTCGGCGCTCGCCGAGCGTGGTGACGGCCGCGGATGGTGCCGGTGCGGGCCGGACGATCGCGACCGCCGAGCGAACGCGCCTCATGCGCCGACTCGCGGCGGCGCGCCGGCATGGTGCCGCCGATCGGCCACCATTCCGACGAACAGCAGCTCTCGATCCGCATGCAGCGACGATAGCGCGTCGGGTTGAGACCCCGGTTAAATCGACGACGCATCGCTCGGCAGCGGTCGTCAGCGCGAACGCCGCGCCCGTCGCCGCCAGCATGCCTACCACGAGCGCAGTCCCATCACCGATCAGCATCCACACCTCATCCGCCGCCTGGAGCGCCCATCGCCAGCAGGTGGTTGCCCAGATCACGCGCCTGGACGCGCAAAGCCGGTGCGTCAGCGACCAGGCGCGACTGCCGGCCAGCGCGCGCAGCCCGGCCACGGCGTCCGCGATCCGCGCGACCACGCCCCGCCAGCGCGACGAAGGAAACGGATCGGCGCGATTACGGCGATGTTGAGCACGCAAGCGTCGCGCGATCGCGCGCCGGTCAGCACGCGTCGATGCTGCCGACGACGTCCGCACCGCCCCGACCAGGAAGCGCCGGGCCACGCGACCGCGCGCAGGTCGCCAGCGTCCGCCGTGCCAGACAGGTTCCATGCGCGCGCGGTGATCGCCAGCGCGAAACCGGACCGAGCTTGACGTGACCGAACGCCCACGCGTCGGATCGTCGGCGAGTCGCGCGCCGCCTCGCGGCGCGAACATGCCGAGCCGGATCTCGACCATGCGCGCGCGAACTCGAGAAGCAGCACCAGCGCGACTTCATCGGCGCCGCGGAACAGCGTCGCAGACCGATCGATACTGCGGCATGGCGATAGCGCGCCGGTTAACGGCGCGCGCGCTATTCCGCCGCCTGCGCGCGCCGCGCTGCCCTCGCCGCCTCGATCTCCGCCGCCTTGGCCTCGACGAGCCGCACGATGTGCTCGATCATGCCCTCGTCCTGCACGTGGTGATCGGTCACGCCCGACCGATAGACCATGTGCTTGCCGTTGCCGCCGCCGGTGATGCCGATGTCGGTCTCGCGCGCCTCGCCCGGCCGTTGACGACGCAGCCCAGCACCGAGAGCTCATCGGCGTGCGGATGTGGGTCAGCCGCTCCTCCAGCGCCTGCACGGTGCGGATCACGTCGAAGCCCTGCCGCGCGCAGCTGGGGCAGCTGACGACGCGCACCCCGCGGGTGCGGATGCCCAGCGCCTTCAGGATCTCGAAGCCGACGCGGACTTCCTCCTCCGGCTCGGCCGAGAGGCTGACGCGGATCGTGTCGCCGATGCCGAACCACAGCAGGCTGCCGATCCCGATCGCCGACTTGACCGTGCCGCCGACGAACCCGCCCGCTTCGGTGATCCCCAGGTGCAGCGGGCAATCGACCGCCTCGGCCAGCTGCTGATAGGCCGCGACCGCCAGGAACAGGTCGGACGCCTTCACCGCGACCTTATACTCGTGGAAGTCGTGGTCCTGGAGCAATTTGATGTGGTCGAGCGCCGATTCGACCAGCGCGTCGGGGCACGGCTCGCCGTATTTCTCGAGCAGGTGCTTTCCAGGCTGCCGCCGTTGACGCCGATGCGGATCGCGCAGCCGTTCGCCTTGGCCGCGTTCACCACCTCGCGCACGCGCGTCGGCGAGCCGATGTTGCCGGGTTGATGCGCAGGCACGCCGCGCCGCGTCCGCCGCCTCCAGCGCGCGCGTAGTGGAAGTGGATGTCGGCCACGACCGGCACGCGGCGGCGCGGACGATCTGCTTCAGCGCCGCGGTGCTCTCGACATCGGGGCAGCTGACGCGGATGATGTCGGCACCCGCCTCCTCGCAGCGGCGGATCTGGTCGATTGTCGCGCCGGCGTCGCTCGTCGGGGTGTTGGTCATCGTCTGCACGGTGACCGGCGCGTCGCCGCCGACGGGACGTTGCCGACCATGATCTGGCGGCTCTCGCGGCGGACGATGTCGCGCCAGGGGACGTACTGGACATGAGCGCGCCTATACCCGCCGCGCCGCAGACCGCTAGCGCAGCAGCGCGGCGACCTCGTCGAAGCTGGCGGCGACCGCGTTTACCCGATCCCGCGCAGCGTGTCGGCGTGCCCGCGGCGCAGTGCGTCCCCGCGCAGCCCGATGACGTACCCGCCCGACGCCACCGCCCCGGTCGCGCCCACCGGCGAGATCCTCGATGATCGCGCACTCGCCGATCGCCACGCCGAGCCGGTCGGCGGCGTGGAGGTAGAGGTCCGGCGCCGGCTTGCCCCGCGCCACGTCCTCGTGCCCGGAGTAGAGGTGCGCGCCGAACGCGTCCGCCAGCCGAGGTGCGCGAGGTGGGTCGGATCCAGTGCGGTCGAGCTGGACGACACCACCGCCGCGGCAGGTCGGCGGCAGGCGACGCGCACGAAGTCGACCGCGCCGGCCACCGCGCGATCCCCTCGCGCAGCACGCGCTCGTCCTCGCCGCGCGCGCCTCGCGAAGCTCGGCCGGGATCGGCCCCCGATCCGCGCCGCCAGCCGGTCGCGGAAGTCCGCGCCGAATAGCCCATGAACTGCGCCATCGCCTCCGCCGGCGTGGTCGGGTGGCCGATGCCGGTCAGCCACTCGGCGATCTGCCGGTTGCCGGCCTCGCTCTCGATCAGCACGCCGTCGAAGTCGAACAGCAGCGCCGCGGAACCTCACCGCGCGGCCCGAACAGCGCGCTGCCGACGCGCACGTGGGTCGCGCCCAGCATCACCGCGGTCTCGAAGTCGTCGCTCATCCCCATGCTGAGCCCGCGGCAGCCCCTGCTCGCGCGCGAGCTTGGCGAGCAGCGCGAAATAGGGCGCGGCCTCCACGCCGCCGGCGGGACGCCATCAGCCCGCGACGCGGCAGCCCGGCGCGCGCGCCTGCGGCGAGCAGCGCGGGCAGCTCCGCGATCGCGCAGCCGCCCTTCTGCTCCTCCTCGCCGATGTTCACCTGCACGAAGCAGTCGGGTCGCGCGGCCCCGCGCGCCATCCATCGCGCGCGCCAGCGCGTCGACCAGCGACGGCCGGTCGACCGCGTGGATCGCGTCGAACAGCGCCACCCGCGTCCGCCGCCTTGTTCGACTGCAACTGTCCCACCAGGTGCAGCTCCACGCCGGGATAGCGCGCGCGCAGCGCCGGCCACTTGGCCTGCGCCTCCTGCACCCGGTTCTCGCCGAAGTCGCGGTGCCCGGCGTCGAGCAGCGGCGCGATCGCCTCGGCCGCGCGTCTTGACACCGCGATCAGCGTCGACGTCCTCGCGCGCGGCCGGCGAGGCGCCGGCGCGCGCGATGCGCCGTCGGACGCGATGGCGCGGAGGTCGTCGGCGGGCACCGGCGGCGCTATAGGCGGCGGATGCGCGCCCGCCACCCCCCGACCTGGGCTGATGACCGACGAGCGGATGGGCGACCCGCTCGCCGCCGCGCGCGCGCCTGCCGCGCGGGGCGGGTCGTCTTCCGCCACTACGCGACGCCGCCGCGCGAGCGCCGCGCGCTGTGGCGGCGGCTGCGCGCCGGATCGCGCGCGCGCGGGCGGGCTGCTGCTGGTGCGCGGCGCCGGCGCGACCCCGCTGCCGGGCGAGGCGGGTGCGGCACGGCGGCCAGCGCGGCGCGCTGACCTGGCCTGGCCCGCGCACGACCGCGCCGAGGCGCGCGCCGGCGCGGCGCGGCGCGGGCTTCGTGTCGCCGGTCGTCTCGACCGGTCGCACCCACGCCGCTCGCATCCCGCGCGCGCGCGCCGCCGCGCGGTCGCACGCCGGTCGGCGGGATGACGGCGGCGGTTCGGCGGGCGGCTGATCGCGCTCGGCGGCATGAATGGCTGGGCGCGCGGCGACGGCTTCGCGGCTGGGCTGCGATCGACGCTTTCGGGCGGCTCGGGTCGGGCCATTCAGCCGAAGCGAGGGAAGTTCGGTGCGACCGGCGCGCAGCGGGCTTCAGGCCCGTCGAGCACCGGAAGCGCGGCCGGCTTGCCATTTGCAGCGCCAGAACCGATGGCGAGCCCTAGAACGGAAGGCGGTGCCCACGTAGACCGCCTGGCTGTCGCGGCGATCATCGTCGAGCCGGGTCAGCCGCTCGCGATCGGTGCGGTAGCGCATGCCCGCGGTCACATCGAGGTTGCGGGTCAGCGCGTAGGACGAGCCCACGTCGAGCGAGTAGCTGCGCGTGTTATCGACCAGCTGCGGCGCGCCCTGGCGAGCGGCCGGTCGGCGCCGCCTTCACGCGGCCGGTGAAGCGGGCAGCGAGTAGCTGACGCCACGTCGGCGCCTCGCGCCCGCCCGGCTGGCCGGCGAGGTCGACCGCGCGCGTCGCCGGACACGGCGAAGCGCTTCCAGCCGACTGCGACGCCGAGATTGTATGCGATCGGCGCCAGCCGACGGTCGGCGCCGCGACCGGTCGCGGCCAGCGCCGCCGCGCTGCGTCCGGCCGCGCACCGCCACGGTCACCGCGCGGTTGCCGCGGCCGTCTCGGCCGGCGTGAAGCGGAAGTCGCCGCCGCCCAGCCCGCCGCGCGCGAACAGCGCCGCCAGCCGCGGATCGGCCGCGGCGGGCGTGAAGCTGCCCATCGACCGGCGCGCGGCGGCGGCGCGCTTGGCCGCGGCGCGGACGCGGCGTGCGCCGGGCGCGCCGACGCGGGCGCGACGAGGGCGCCGCCCGCCGACAGCCCCCCGGCCACGATCCCGGCGATGGCGCGACCTGCGCTCACGCGACTCCCCTCTTGGCGACTCCGATCGTCGAACGCGGCGACTAGCACGATCGTTCGATCCGGCGTCTCGCCGCGGAGTCGCTTTTTGCCCGGTGTTGCAATCGGGCACAATCCGGGCCGCTTGCCCGGCCGGCGCCGCGGCTAGAGCCCCGCCGGGCAGACCCTTTGTCGTCACGTCAGGATCCCCCCGATGACCCGTTCCGCCCGCCCCTCGGCCTCGTTGCCGCGCTCGCCCTCTCCGCCTGCGGCGGCGGGGCGCGACCGGCCGCGCGGCGATCTCGCGCGCGTCGCGGGTCACCACGCTCGGCATCAACAGCTACCTGTGGCGCGCCAGCCTCGACACGCTGAGCTTCATGCCGCTGGTGCAGACCGATTCGAACGGCGGCGTGATCGTCACCGACTGGTACACCAACCCGCAGGTGCCGACCGAGCGGATGAAGGTCACCGTCTCCATCCTCGACCAGGATCTGCGCGCCGATGCGGTGCGGGTCGCCGCGCTGCGCCAGGTGAACCAGGGCGGGCAATGGGTCGCCGCCCCGGTCAGGCGGCGACCACGCAGAAGCTGGAGGACATCATCCTCACCCGCGCCCGCGACCTGCGCCGCGGCTCCGTCGCCGGCGGTTGAGCGAGACATGGCCGAGCGCTTCAACGCGCTGAAGGCGGACGCGCACTGGCAGCAGGTGTGGGACGAGCGGCAGACCTTCGCCGCCGACGACGTCGCGACAAGCCCCGAGCCTACGTGCTGGAGATGTTCCCCTATCCGTCGGGGCGCATCCACATGGGCCACGTGCGCAACTACGCGATGGGCGACGTGGTGGCGCGCTTCAAGCGCGCGCGCGGCTTCAACGTGCTCCACCCGATGGGCTGGGACGCCTTCGGCCTGCCGGCCGAGAACGCCGCGCGCGACAACCGCGTCAACCCGCGCGACTGGACCTACGCCAACATCGCGGCGATGCGCGACCAGCTCAAGGCGATGGGCCTGTCGCTCGACTGGAGCCGCGAGATCGCGACCTGCGACCCCGAATATTACGGCCACGAGCAGGCACTGTTCCTGGACCTGATGGCGAACGGCCTGGTCTATCGCCGCACGATCGCGGGTGAACTGGGACCCGGTCGACCGCACCGTGCTCGCCAACGAGCAGGTCATCGACGGGCGCGGCTGGCGCTCGGGCGCGCTCGTCGAGCAGCGCGAACTCACGCAGTGGTTCTTCAAGATCACCGATTTCGCGCAGGAGCTTCACGACGCGCTCGGCGGGCTTGAGCGCTGGCCGGAGAAGGTCCGGCTGATGCAGAAGAACTGGATCGGCCGCTCGGAGGGGCTGGAGGTCCGCTTCGGGCGCGTCGATGGCGCGGCGGACGAGACGGAGCGAGAGGTCTTCACCACGCGGCCGGACACGCTGTTCGGCGCCACGTTCCTGGCGATCGCCGCCGACCATCCGCTCGCGCAGGCCGCTCGCCGCGCGACGACCCGAGGCTCGCCGCCTTCATCGAGCGAATGCCACCGCATCGGCACCACCGCGGCCGAGCTGGAGACGCAGGAGAAGCTCGGCTTCGACACCGGCCTGACGCGCGCACCCGCTCGACCCGACTGGCTGCTGCCGGTCTACGTCGCGAATTTCGTGCTGATGGAATACGGCACCGGCGCGGTGTTCGGCGTGCCCGGCGCACGACCAGCGCGACCTCGACTTCGCCAACAAGTACGGGCTGCCGGTCCGCCGCGTGGTCGCCGACGGCGGGCGAGACCGACGACCCCGACGATTCACGGCGACACCGCCTACACGGCGACGGCACGGATGATCAACTCGCGCTTCCTCGACGGCATGACGTCGAGGAGGCCAAGCGCGCCGTGATCGCGAGCGACGAGGCTGGAGGCGCGGGCTGGGGCGAGGGCACCACCGTCAGTTCCGCCTGCGCGACTGGGGCGTGTCGCGCCAGCGCTACTGGGGCTGCCCGATCCCGATCATCCACTGCGACGCCTGCGGCCCGGTGCCGGTGCCGGTGACCAGCTGCCGGTCGTCCTGCCCGAGGACGTCGCTTCGACCGTGCCCCGGCAACCCGCTGACCGCCACCCGACCTGGAAGCACGTCGCCTGCCCGCGCTGCGGCGGCGCGGCGCGGCGCGAGACCGACACGATGGACACCTTCGTCGACTCGTCCTGGTACTTCGTCCGCTTCGCGAGCCAGCCGACGACGGACGCGTTCGACCGAGCGCGAGGCGGTCGATCGCTGGCTGCCGGTGGGCCAGTATATCGGCGGCGTCGAGCACGCGATCCTGCACCTGCTCTACGCCCGCTTCTTCACCCGGGCGATGCGCGAGACGGGCTGGGCCGGCGTCGCCGAGCCCTTCGCGGGCCTGTTCACGCAAGGCATGGTCGTCCACGAGACCTACCGCGCCGCCGACGGGTGCCGCCGGCTGGCGACCCGGATCGAGACGAGGTGGCGGCGGCGCGCGCGATCGCGACCGGCGAGCCGGTCACGGTCGGCCGCGTCGAGAAGATGTCGAAGTCGAAGAAGAACGTGGTCGATCCCGACGACATCATCGCGAGCTACGGGGCCGACACCGCGCGCTGGTTCATGCTCTCCGACTCGCCGCCCGAGCGCGACCTGGAGTGGAGCCGGCACGGCATCGAGGGCGCGTGGCGCTTCGTGCAGCGGCTGTGGCGGCTGGTCGGCCGAGCGCGGCCGGCGGACGGGCGAGGACTCGGCGCTGCGCAAGCCTCGCCCACCGCACCACCGCCGGCGTCGCCGAGGACGATCGAGGGCTGCAGTTCAACAAGGCGGTGGCGCTGCTCTACACGCTCGACGCGAACGCGTCGAGAAGCGCGCCGCCTCGCCGACCGCGCCGCGGAGGCGCCGACCTGCTCCGCCTCGCCGCGCCGATGATTCCCCACCTCGCCGAGGAGGCGTGGGCCGCCGGCGGCAATGCGGGCCTAATCGCCGACGCCGCCTGGCCGGTGGTCGACCCCGCGCTGCTGGTCGACGACGCGGTCACCATCGCGATCCAGGTCAACGGCAAGCTGCGCGACACGCTGACCCTGCCCAAGGGCCGATGCGCGAGGAGGTCGAGGCCGCGCGCTCGCCAGCGAGAAGGTCGTGCGCGCGCTCGACGGCAAGCCGCCGCGCAAGGTGATCGTCGTGCCCGACCGGCTCGTGAACCTCGTCGCATGAGGCGGCTGGCCGTCCTCGCCGCGCTCGCGCTTCCCGGCTGCGGGCTGCAGCCGCTCTACGGCGGCGGCGGCAGCGGCGGGCGCGGTCGCGCGACGCTCGTCGCGCGTCGAGGTCGCGCCGATCGAGGGCCGGGCGGCTGGCTGATGACCAACGCGCTGCGCGACCGCCTCGCTCCCGTTGCCGGTCAGCCGCCGCTCTACCGGCTCGAGATCAAGCTCGATGACCAGATCACCGGGCTTGGCGTGCGCCGCGACGATTCGGTCACGCGCGAGCGGCCGCACCTGCGCGCGCGCTACCAGCTGGTCGACGCTCGACCAGGGCACCGTGGTGCTCGACGCCACCGCCGGCTCCGACGCCGGGCTCGACGTGGTCGGCAGCGAGTACGCCACCATCGCCGCCGAGAACACGCGCTGGAGCGGCTGGCGCGCATCGTCGCCGACCAGATCGTCGCCGACGATCGTCGCGCGCGTCGCGCGCTACGCCCGCCGCCCGCCGGCGCCGCGCCGTGAAGGCGAATGAGGCGCAGATGCGCGCCGCGCTCGAGCGCCCCGCCCGCCGACATCCGCCTGTTCCTGCTCCACGGCCCGACGAGGCCGGCGCGCGCCGCGCGCCGCCCGCGCGCCTCGCCGGCGCGCTGGGTCCGAGGCCGAGCGGATCGACCTCGACGGCGCCACGCTGAAGGGCGATCCCGCCGCTCGCCGACGAGGCGCGCCTCGCTGTCGCTGTTCGGCGGCGCGCGCTGGATCCGCGTCGCCGGCGCGGGACGAGGAGAGCCTCGGCCGCGGTCGAGGCGCTGCTCGGCGGAGACCGCGCGCGGCAATCCGGTGGTGGTGATCGCCCCGGCCTCAAGCCGACGAGCAAGCTGGTGAAGCCGCGCTGGACGCGAGCGCGCTGGCCCTCGCCTGCTACGTGCCCGACCGGCGATGCCGCCGCCGGCATCGTCGCCGATCGCCGAGCGCGAGCACGGCTGCGCCCGGTCGGCCAGGCGCCGCGCGCGGCCCGCCGCGCCGCGGCGGCGACCGCGCGGTGATGCGCGCGAGATCGAGAAGCTCGCCGACTACCTCGACGCCGCGCCGACCGCCCGCGCGACCTCGACGAGCGACGCGCTCGACGCGGTCGGCGCCGACCTCAACGAGGCCGGGCTCGGCGCCGCCGTCGGCGAGGCGGTCGTCGCCGGCCGCCGAACGCGCTCGCCGCCGAGCTCGCGGCTGGAGAAGCGGGCACCTCCCGATCGTCGTGGCTGCGCCAGCTCCGCCGCTCGCCACCGCTCGCCGAGATGCGCGCGGAGGTGGACGCCGGCGAGCCCGGTCGCCGAGGTCATCAAGCGCCACCGCGTCTTCTTCCGCGAGGAGGCCGCCACCGCGCAGGCGCTGCGCCGCTGGTCGCGCGACGGTCGCTCGCTCGCGCCCATGCCGCCACCCGCCTCGCGGAGCGCTCGATCATGGCCTCGGCCAACGCCGGTCCGATCCTTGCCGAACACGCCGCATTGCTGCTCGCCGGCACCCGCGCCGGCTAGATCGTCTCGCCGGTCAGACGCTGGCAGACCATGTCGAGCTGATCCAGCGTCGAGTAGCTCAGCGTCAGCGTACCCCCACCTTCACCGTGCTGAATCCGCACCGTGAGCCCCAGCAGGTCGGCGAGCTGGTTCTCCAGCGCCGCAATGTCGGCGTCGCGCTGCCGTCGCCTTGGCGCGGCGCGCGGGCTTCGGCGCCTTGGCGCCCTTCGCCAGCCGCTCGGTGTCGCGCACCGACAGACCGCGCGCGATCACCTCCTCCGCCAGCGCATCGGGATCGCTCGCGCCGATTAACGCGCGGGCATGACCCATGCTGAGCGCCCCGTCGACCAGGCGCGCCTGCACGTCCGCGGAAGGTCAGCAGGCGCAATAGGTTGGCGATGTGGCTGCGCGACTTTGGACGATCTTGGCCAGCGCTTCCTGCGTATGACCGAACTCGGGACAGGCGCTGGTACGCCTCCGCCTCCTCAATCGCGTTGAGGTCCTGCCGCTGGATATTCTCGATCAGCGCAACGGCAAGCGTCTCGGTATCGCTGAAGTCACGCACGACCACCGGCACTTCGTGCAGCCGTGCACGCTGCGCCGCGCGCCAGCGCCGCTCGCCGGCGACGATTTGGAAATCGTGCCCGTGGGCCGCACCACGATCGGCTGGATCAGGATGCCGCGCTGCGCGATCGAGCGGCGAGCTCGTCCAGCGCGCCTCGTCGAAGCGCCGCGCGGCTGGTCGGGATGCGGCGCGATCGCGCTGACCGGCACCAGTCCGCGGCCGCGGCGCGCCGGATCGCGCCAGCGGCGCCTCCTCGGCGCCGCGCGCGACCTCGCCGAGCAGCGCGCTCAGCCCGCGCCCAGCCGCCGCGCGCGCGCGCGCGTCTCCGCGCTCATGCGCCTCATCCGCCGCCGCTCGCGCTGGGGGCAGCCGCCCGATCAGCTCGCGCGCGAGCGCAATATATGCCTCCGATCCGGCACAGCGATGATCGTAGATCAGTGCCGGCAGGCCGTGACTCGGCGCCTCCGACAGCCGCACGTTGCGCGGGATCACAGTGTCGAACACCACCTTGCCCAGAACGGCGCGCACGTCGGCGCCACCTGCTCGGTCAGGCGGTTGCGCGCGATCGAACATCGTCAGCGCCACGCCCAGATCGACAGCCGGGGTTGAACTTGCGCGGATGCGCTCGACCGTGCTCAGCAGTTGGCTCAGCCCTCCAGCGCGAAGAACTCGCATTGCAGCGGCACCAGCACCGCGTCGGCGGCGGCGAGCGCGTTGACCGTGAGCAGGTTGAGCGAGGGCGGGCAGTCGATCAGCACGACGTCCCAGCGCCGCCCGCGCGCGTCGGAAGCGCGTGCGCGCAGGCGGTGGCGCGGTCGTCGATTCGACCAGCTCGATCTCGGCGCCCGAGAGGTCCACGGTCGCCGGAACGACCGACGAGCCGCGGCACGCGGTCGCGATCGACCGCCTCGCCGCGAGCGTCGCCCAGCAGCACGTCGTAGGAGAACGCGCCGCGCTGCGCCTGCCGGTCGATGCCGAGCCCGTCGAGGCGTTGCCCTGCGGGTCCAGGTCGACCAGCAGCACCCGCTTGCCGTCGCGCCAGGGCCGTGGCGAGGTTGATGGCGGTGGTGGTCTTGCCGACGCCGCCCTTCTGGTTGGCGATCGCGATGCGCATCATTTCGGCGCACATCGTTTCGCGCGACGATGATGATGACTGCGGATCGGTGACGCTTTGTTCCACGTGAAACACTCCCCGCCAACGTGCTTTCGCGCCTCTTCTCAAGCGCGAACCTGTCGCGACCGGGTAAGAGAAACGTTCGTGTCGACGTGCGTCAGCGACGCTTCGCTCGCCAAGAAGAGGTCGTCGGATGGCGGAGCGACGGCGCGGGCGAGATGACGCCGCCTGCATGGTCGCCGCGGAGTTCCGACCCGCCTGCTCGCCGCCTCGACGACCTGGACGTCCGAAACCGAGAGCCAGCGCCGCGCAAACGGAGGAACGCGGCCCGTCGACGCGCGGCTCGACCAGCGATCGGTCGTTCCGCAGATGCAGCGATGACCATCCCGGGAAAGCCGCCGCCGTGCCGACGTCGACCCACGCCCCGCGTCGCCGCCAGCGGCTGAGCAGCTGCGCGAGTCGACGATGTGCCGCGCCCAGATGCCGGCAGCGGTCGATCGGCGCGATCAGAGTTCTGCCGCTGTTCTCCGCGACCGAGCATCGCGACAAACGGTCGAAACGCCGACGTTTCATCGGATGGCGTGTTGCGATCCAGGCTCGCGCCTCGTCCTCGGTCATCGCGCCGCCGTCGCGCCAGCCAGCGATCGCCGACACCGCCGCCGGCGTGATGCCGCGATCGCCTGCCTCGACAGCGTCGCGCGGCCGGCGCTGCGCAACCGCTCGATCATCTCCGTCGACAGGCCCGACGACCCGCGCGTCGGCGCCGCAACGACCGGGGCAGGCAACGCGCGCGCGCGCCGTCGCTGCGCCTCGATCCCGCGGCCTGCCGCGCGACATAGGGCGCGTAGCGCGCGTCCTCGACCACTCGTCGACCTCGTCGGCGGGTGTCGATTCCGGCCAGATATCGGCGATCGTCGCGCTCGCGCGAGTCGCACCTTCCGATCGAAGGCGTTTCGGCCCCGTCGCGCGCGCGCGCGGCGCGTCGACATGCCTGAGCCGCCGGGAAGCGCGGCGGCGGCAAGCGCAAGCTGATGCGCGTCGCCGAGCCGATCAGCCCAGCGCCGTCGACAGCAGCCGCGTCCGGCATTGTCGGCCCGCAGCGACAGCCGGTACTCGGCCCGCGCCGTCAGCATCCGGTACGGCTCGGTGACGCCCTGCAGCACCAGGTCGTCGATCATCACGCCGAGATAGCTGGTCGCCGATCGGGACCCATCGGCGCCAGCGCCCAGCGCATGCGCCGCGTTCAGCCCGGCGACGAGCCCCTGCCCTGCCGCCTCCTCGTAACCCGTCGTCCCGTTGATCTGCCCGGCCAGAACAGCCCCGGCAGCGCCGCGCGCGCCCAGCGTGGATCCAGCGCGCGGGTCGACGTAGTCGTACTCGATCGCGTAGCCCGGCGCGGTGATCGACCGCGCGCTCCAGCCCGGGGATCGAGCGCAGCATCGCGCTGCTGACGTCGCGGGCAGCGAGGTCGAGATGCCGTTGGGGTAAACATGACGATCGCGTCGTCCAGCCCTCCGGCTCCAGGAAGATCTGGTGGCCGTCGCGGTCGCCGAAGCGCACCACCTTGTCCTCGATCGAGGGGCAGTAGCGCGGGCCGCCGCCGCTCGATCGCGCCGGAATACAGCGGCGAGCGGTCGAGCGCCGGCGCGATGATCGTCGTGCGTCGCGGGCGTTGTCGCGTGATCGCGCAGGCGACCTGCGGCAGGCATCGCGCGCGCCGTCATCGGCGACATGGTCCAGGGCGGCCGCGGCATCGACGCTGGCTGCTCCAGCCGCGCCCAGTCGATCGTCCGCCCGTCGAGCCGCGGCGGCGTTCCGGTCTTCAATCGCGCGATCGGCAGGTCCAGCGCGCGCAGCTCGTCGCCAGCGGCCCGCGCCGCTCGCCCCCGGCCGCCGGCGATCGCTCTCGCCGCGGAACATCGCCCGCCGAGGAAAAGTCCCCGTCGCGAGCACACGCACGCCCGCGCCACGCGATCGGCCCCGATGTCTCGACGCCGGCGATCCGCCCGCCAACTAGCAGCAGCGAGGCGCCTCGCCCGACCACGTCAGCAGCGATTGCGCGCGCGATCGCCTGCCTGCACCGCCGCGGCGAAACGGCGCCGATCCGCCTGCACGCGCGGGCCCTGCACCGCCATGCCCTTTGCTGCGGTTGAGCATCGGTGAATGGATCGCGCCGCGCGTCGGCGCGCGCGCCGATCACGCCGTCGAACGCGTCGACCTCGCGGACGAGATGCCTTTGCCGATCCCGCCGATCGCCGGATTGCACGACATCGCGCCGATCGCATCGCGCGTCGAACGTCATCAGCGCGCGTCCGCGCGCCGCGCCGGGCGGCGGCGGTCGCCGCCTCGACCCTGCGTGGCCGCCGCCGATCACGACACGTCAACATCGCGGGCAACTCTTGACGCCGGTCGTCAGGCGTCAAAACTGTTCCACGTGGAACATCACTTCCCGATGCAGAAGCGGCGCGAACAGCGCGTCGAGCATCGCCTCCGGTCGCGTCCGCCCCACGATCGCCGATCCAGCGGCGGCTCATGCCAGCGACGCAGATGCTCGGCCACAGATCAGAATCCAGCGGGTCTCCCGCGCGCGGCGACATCGCCTTCGATCGCGATCCCGACCACGCTGGACCACGCACCGCTGCCGTTGCCCAGTCGGAACGGCGCCCGTCGACGAGCGTCATTCCGCGCCGCGCCTCGATCATCCGCCACAGCCCTCGACGCTGGCGGGATCGTCGCGGCGACGTTCAGCACGCGTGATGCCCGCCGCGCCCGGCAGATCGCGCGCGGCGCATTGAGCCACAAGCCGAACGGATCGGGCGGCGGGATCGTCGCCCAGCCAGAGCACGAGGTCGGCGCCGCGCATCGCGGCCCCGCGCGCCGCGCTCATCCCGATCGACCTCGACCATCCGTCGGCGCGTCCGCGGAGCCCCGCCGTGTCCAAAAGGCGATAGGCACGTCCCCCCGTTGCGCACGGGCACCTCCACCACGTCGCGCGTCGTCCCGCGATCGGCGACGCGATCGCCGCCTCGCGCCCGCGAGCAGGTTGAGCAGCGTCGACTTTCCCGCGTTCGGCGGTCCCGCCAGCACGACCCGCGACCCGTCGCGCAGCCGCTCGACCGTCGGGCGCCAACACCTCCGCGCATCTCGCCCTATCCAGCGCCAGCGGCGGCCTTGCCGCTCGCCGCATCGCGTGCGCCGCGCGGAACCGCCACGTCGCCTCGTCGGCGAAGTCGAGCCCGCTTCGACCAGCGCGCGATGATCGCGACAGCCGCGCGGTACCAGCCGGCCACCAGCCGCCCGACCGCCCCTCGGCGCCCCAGCAGCGCGCCGCGCGCGCGCCGCCTCCGTCTCCGCCGCGAGCAGATCGGCCAACCCTTCCGCTTGCGACAGGTCGATCCGGCCGTGCTCCAGCGCGCGACGCGTGAACTCGCCCCCGCGCGCCGGCGCAGCCCGGTCATCAGCGCCAGCGCCGCCTCGACCGCCGACCACCGTCGCCCGCCCCCCGTGGAGGTGAAGCTCCGCCACGTCCTCGCCGGTCGCGGTGCGCGGTCCTGGGAGCCACAGCACCAGCGCGCGGTCCAGCACGCGCCGCCCGTCCTGCGCGCGCCGCAGCGTCCGCAACGCGCGCGCGCGGGGCGGCGACCGCCCACCAGCGCCGCCACGCGTCATTGCCGCGCCGCGGCCCGCTGACCCGCATTACCGCGATCGCCGCGGGCGGCGCGCCGCTGGACAGCGCGAAGATCGTGTCGTTGGCCACACGCCGGCGCGGCTCAGCCGGCTCGCGCTGCCCCCGCCTCGAACAGCCGCCGCCAGAACATCATCCCGCCTCGTTCATCGGCGCCCAGCTGCTTCAGCATCGGCTCCAGCATCTCCGGCTGAGCACCCGCCCCTCCATCAGCTCGCCCAGCGACCGACGTAGCGGTCGTGCAGCGGCGTCAGGTCGGGCAGGGCCCATCAGCCGCGCGCCTCCTCCGGCGTGCAGTCGACCTCGACGTTGACCTTCATGCGCCCCTCCTCACGCGGAACAGGCTGACCAGCCCCACGCCGTGGTCTCGGTGCCGACCAGCCCTCGTAGATCATGCGCACCGCGACGAAGAGGATCACCGCCAGGCCGATGTAGGCGATCCAGCGATAGCGATCGATGATCCGCGCGATGAGGTTCGCCGCGAGCCCCATCAGCGCCACCGACAGCAGCAGGCCGACCACAGGATGCCAGGGTGCTCGCGCGCCGCGCCGGCCACCGCCAGCACGTTGTCGAGGCTCATCGACACGTCGGCGACCGCGACCGCCCAGGCGGCGCCGGCGAAGCTCTTGGCCGAGCCTTGACCGGCCGCCTGCTCGTCCGGCGTGACGCCCCCGCTCGCGGATCTCGCGCCAGAACTTCCAGCTGACCCACAGCAGCAGCAGGCCGCCGGCGAAGATCAGCCCGACGATCCCCATCAGCCAGGTGACGATGAGCGCGAAGGAACTCCATCGCGTCGACGGTGCCCATCTGCATCAGAATACGGCGCAGCACCCACATCTTGGAGCTTGGCCTTCTCGACCAGCAGCTCCTCCTTGCGGGTGCCCGACTTCAGGATGTCGATGGCCGGGAAGATGCGCTTGTCCGAGACCTTGCGGTCGAGGATGATCTCCGAGTTGCCGGTGCCCTTGAACTCCTCGAAGATCACCTCGTCCATGCGCGAGCCGGTGTCGATGAGCGCGGTGGCGATGATCGAGAGCGAGCCGCCCTCCTCGATGTTGCGCGCGGCGCCGACGAAGCGCTTCGGGCGCTGGAGCGCGTTGGCGTCGACGCCGCCGGTCAGCACCTTGCCGGACGACGGCACGACCGTGTTGTAGGCGCGCCCGAGGCGGGTGATGGAATCCAGCAGGATGACGACGTCCCGCCCGTGCTCGACGAGGCGCTTGGCCTTCTCGATCACCATCTCGGCGACCTGCACGTGGCGGGTGGCCGGCTCGTCGAAGGTCGAGGCGATGACCTCGCCCTTCACCGAGCGCTGCATGTCGGTGACTTCCTCCGGGCGCTCGTCGATGAGCAGCACGATGAGGTAGCACTCGGGGTGGTTGAGGGTGATCGACTGCGCGATGTTCTGCATCAGCACGGTCTTGCCGGTGCGCGGCGGCGCCACGATCAGCGCGCGCTGGCCCTTGCCGATCGGCGAGACGATGTCGATGATGCGGGGCGAGAAGTCCTTCTTGGTCGGGTTGTCCAGTTCGAGCTTGAACCGCTTCGTGGGGAAGAGCGGCGTCAGGTTGTCGAAATGGACCTTGTGCTTGATCTTCTCCGGGTTCTCGAAGTTGATCGTGTTGACCTTGATCAGCGCGAAGTAGCGCTCGCCGTCCTTCGGCCCGCGGATCTCGCCCTCGACCGTGTCGCCGGTGCGCAGCGCGTGCTTGCGCACCTGGTTGGGCGAGACATAGATGTCGTCCGGCCCGGCGAGATAGTTGGCCTGTGCCGAGCGCAGGAAGCCGAAGCCGTCGGGCAGCACCTCGATCGTGCCCTCGCCCATGATCTGCTCGCCGTTCTCCGCCTGCACCTTCAGGATGGCGAACATCAGGTCCTGCTTGCGCAGCGTGGAGGCGCCCTCGACGCCGAGCTCCTCGGCCAGCTGCACCAGCTCGGCGGGGTCTTCTTCTTCAAGTCTTTGAGATGCATGTGTTCTTCCGAATGGATCGGGTGTGGGGAGCTCGAACGGCGGCGACGGTTACGAAGCTTGCAGGAATTCGGCGGCCGCCGGACGGCGGCCGTGGCGAAGACGTATGAAGCGGCGACGATCGAGCACGTCAAGCCGATCAGAACGGCTTCACGATCACCAGCACCACGATCAGGACGGTCGCCAGCGCCGGCACCTCGTTGACCATGCGCAGCGCGCGGTTCGCGCAGCGCCGCGTCGCCGCGCCCAGCTTCTTGCGTAGCCCACCGCCCAGCCGTGATAGCCGAGCAGCAGCACCACCGCGAGCTTGGCGTGGAGCCAGCCCAGCCCGGCTAACCCGCGAACAGCCCCAGGTTGGCCGCCAGCAGCAGCCCCAGCACCCACACCGCGATCATCGCCGGCGTCAGGATGATGCGGCGGAGCTTGCCTCGCGCTCGACCCAGCGCGCCGCCTCGGCGGTCGGCGCGCCAGCCCTCCTGATGATAGACCAGGTAGCGCGGCAGCATGAACAGCCCCGCCATCCAGAAGATCACGAAGACGAGATGCGCGCCTTCACCCGAGTCATGGCCGGGCTCAGGATGCTGCCGGCGCAGCCGGGTTGGAGCATGCGGTGCCACTCCCCGCCCAGCCGATCGCCGCCATCCCTGATGATAGACCAGGTAGCGCGGGAACATGAACAGCCCGGCCATCCAGAAGATCGACGAAGACGCCGCCCCTCGCTGCGACCCCCAGTGGTGGCACCAGCGCAAGGAAGTCCGGGGTGACGATCATCGCCCCGCACCCGCACCCAACGCCAGCAGCTGCTCGACGGGCGCGATGGGCGTGTGCTGCCCGATGCCGTGGCCCAGGTTGAAGACGTGAGGCCGCTCGGGAACGCCGCCAGCACGCGGTCGACGCCGCGTCCAGCGCCGCCCCGCCCGCCAGCAGCGCCAGCGGATCGAGGTTGCCCTGCACCGGCAGCCCGGCGGCAGCACCGCGTCGGCCCAGGCCGGATCGACCGTCTCGTCCAGCCCCACCGCGTCGACCCCGGTCTCGCGCGCGTACGCCGGCAGCTTGCCCCCCGCCCCCTTGGGAAAGCCGATCACCGGCACCTCCGGGTGGCGCGCCTTCAGCGCCGCGGTGATCGCCGCGTTGGGCGCGATCACCCAGCGCTCGAACTGCTCCGGACTGAGCGAGCCGGCCCAGCTGTCGAACAGCTGCACCGCCTCCACCCCGCCGCGATCTGCCCCGACAGATACTCGACCGTCAGCGCCGACGACCGCGTCGATGATCGCCGAAACGCGCCGGATCGCGATAGGCCAGCATCCGCGTCGCGTGCTGGTCCTTGGAGCCCTGCCCCGCCACCATGTAGGTCGCCACCGTCCACGGCGAGCCCGCGAAGCCGAGGAAGGTCGTCTCGGGTGGCAGCGCCGCCGCCACCCGGCGTACCGTCGCGTACACCGGATCGAGCCGCTCGACGTGGCGCCGCGTCCAGCGCCTCCAGCCGCGCCTCGACCAGCGGGGGCGACAGGCGCGGCCCCTCGCCCGGCCCGAACGTCAGCTCCTGCCCCAGCGCCCACGGCACCATCAGGATGTCGGAGAACAGGATCGCGCCGTCGAAGCCGAACCGCCGGATCGGCTGCAGCGTCACCTCAGCCGCCGCGTCGGGATCGGTGGCGAGCGCCAGGAAGCCGCCCTTCTCCGCCCGCAGCGCGCGATACTCGGGCAGGTAGCGCCCCGCCTGCCGCATCAGCCAGATCGGCGGACGCGCCTGACGCGCCCCCTTCAGCGTGGCCAGCAAGGGCTTGGTCACCGGCTTCCCTTCAATAAGAGATAGAATCTAAGAGAGTTGTTGATGAGGTTGGCGCGTGGATTGCGGGGTTTAGCGATGATCCCGCGAATGCCAACAGCTTGACCCCGGCGGCCCGCGAAACCCCGCGGATTCGCGCGGCTGTCCCCGCATCCACAGCCTGTGGAGGAACGGCGGGCACGTGGACGGGATTGTGAATGACCTGCCCGTTTTCCCCGAACGCGCCCGCGCTTGGCCGCTCCGCCCGGTTGCGCTAGCGCCCGTCCCCATGTTGTCCACAGATCGCTCCTGATGGCCAAGCTCCACCTCCACCTCCTGTCGGATTCGACCGGCGAGACGCTGGAGAACATCGCCAAGGCCGCGCTGGCGCAGTACGACGACGTGGAGACGGTGCGCGGCATTTCTGGCCGATGGTGCGCACCGAGGCGCACCTCGACCGCATCCTCGCCGAGATCGCGCAGAACCCCGGCCTCGTCGTCTTCACCCTGGTCAACCCGCGTACCCGCGCCAGCCTGGAGGAACGCTGCGCCGCGCTCGGCCTGCCCGCGGTGGCGCCGCTCGACACCGTCACCGACGCGCTGTCTCCGGCGCTGCTCGGGCAGGCCGCCAAGGCGCGCCCGGCGTCAGCACGCCTCGACGCCGCCTATTTCGCCCGCGTCGACGCGATCCAGTTCACCATCGCCCACGACGACGGCGCGGCCAGGAGGAGTGGGAGGAGGCCGACATCGTCCTCGCCGGGGTCAGCCGCTCGTCCAAGACGCCCACCTCGATCTATCTCGCCAACCGCGGCTTCAAGACCGCCAACATCCCGGTCGTGGTGGAGAGCCCGCCGCCGGCGAAGCTGTTCGCGCTGGAGAACCCGCTGGTGGTCGGCCTCACCACCAGCGCCGACCGGCTGATCCAGATCCGCCGCAACCGCCTCCTCTCGCTCAACCAGGCGACCAGACCGCCTATGTCGCGGAGGACGCGGTCGCGCGCGAGATCGCCTTCGCGCGGCGGATGTTCGCCGACAACGACTGGCCGGTGATCGACGTGACGCGCCGCTCGATCGAGGAGACCGCGGCCGCGATCATCGCGTTGTGCCAGCAGCGGCGGGAGCGGCGGGCGTGATCGTCCTCGCCTCGCAATCGGCCTCGCGCCGCGCCATGCTCGACGCCGCCGGCGTGCCTTCGAGCGGTGCCCGCGCACGTCGACGAGGCCGGCGTCAAGGCGGCGCTCGCGCGGTCGCGCCGCGCGACTTGGCCGACGCGCTCGCCGAGTTGAAGGCGGTGAAGGTGTCGCAGGCGCGTCCCGAGGCGCTGGTGCTCGGCTCCGATTCGCTCGTGGCGCTTGCCGACGGCACGATCCTCGACAAGCCGACCAGCCGCGACGAGGCGGCCGAGCACCTGCGGCGCCTGTCCGGCGGCACCACGCGCTCTGGAGCGCGGCGGTGGTCGCGGAAGGCGGGCGCCCGGTGTGGCGCCACGTCGAGGCGGCGCGGCTGCACGTCAGGACGCTGTCCGACGCTTCATCGAGGCGTATCTCGAGGTGGAATGGCCGGCAATCGCGTCCTGCGTCGGCTGCTACCGCGTCGAAGGGCCGGGGGTTCAGCTGTTCAGCCGTATCGAGGGAAGCCATTTCACCGTGCTGGGGATGCCGCTGCTGCCGGTGCTCGGCTATCTGCGCACCCGCGGCGAATTGGCGGCGTTGCGCGCACGACCGGGAAGTTTCGGAAGATTGGTGGAGTACGCGAACGTGCGACGGGCGTCCGTTCGGCCCTACGCCGAGGTGATCGGCGATCCGATCGCCCATTCCAAGTCGCCGCTGATCCACCGCTTCTGGCTGGAGCGCTCGGCATCGACGCCGATTATCGCGCGCACCAGGTCCGCGGAGGAGCTTGCCGGCTACTTCGCCGCGCGCCGCGACGATCCCGCCTGGCGCGGCTGCAACGTCACCTGCCCCACAAGGTGATGGCGCTGCAGCCACGTCGCCGACCCGGGCGGGGTGCGGACACGATCGGCGCGATCAACACCGCCTTTCGCGGCGAGGACGGCGCGGTGGTCGGCACCAACACCGACGCCGCCGGCTTCTACGCGCCGCTGGCGGAGGCGGACCTCGCCGGGCGCGCCGGTGGCGGTGGTGGGCAGCGGCGGCGCGGCGCGCGCGGTGCTCTACGCGCTGGCGCGGATGGAGGTCGGGCCGGTCACGCTGCTGGCGCGCGACGCGCTGGGGCGGGGCGGGGCTGCTCCACCGCTTCGGCCTGAAGGGGAGGTGAAGCCGCTCGCCGCGCCGCTGCCGCCGGTGGCGCTGCTGGTCAACGCCTCCACCCTCGGCATGGCCGGCGCGCCGCCGCTGGAGCTCGACCTCGCCCGCCTGCCGGACGACGCCATCGTGTACGACATCGTCTACGCCCCGCTGGAGACCGGCCTGCTCGCCGCCGCCCGCGCGCGCGATCTCGCCACCATCGACGGGCTGGAGATGCTGATCGCCCAGGCGGCGGTCGCCTTCGAGCTGTTCTTCGGGGCCGCCGCCGCGCGAGGACGACGACGAGCTGCGCGCTGCTCTTCCACTGCGCGCCTTCCTGTCGTCCTCGGCGGCGGGCGGGAGATCAAGCGCGAGCCGCCAACTCGCCGCTGGCGGCGGACGGCCGCGCTGGTCCACGCGCCGTTGTGGCCGTTCGACGTCGAATTGTGGGTCAACGACGGCCTGATGGCCGTGTTCTTCCTGCTCGTCGGGCTGGAGATCAAGCGCGAGCTGGTCGATGGCGGTGCCCGCGACCGCCGCCTCCCGTCGTCGTCGCGCTCGCCGGCATGGTGGTGCCGGCGCTGGTGTACGGGGCGGTGATCGGGGGCGATCCCGCGCTGCTGCGCGGCTGGGCGATCCCCGCCGCGACCGACATCGCCTTTGCCATCGGCGTTATGGCGCTGCTGGGCCGGCGCGCGTGCCGCCGGCGCTCAAGCTGTTCCTGACCACGGTGGCGATCGTCGACGACATGGGCGCGGTGGCGATCATCGCGCTCGCCTACGGCCACGGCATCGATCGCGGGCGCTGCTGGCCGCGGCGGCGGGGACGCTGGCGCTGCTGTGGGCTGAACCGGCGCGGCGTGTACCGCCTGCGCCCTATCTGCTGCTCGGCGCTGCTGCTGTGGGTGCTGGTGCTGATGTCGGGCGTCCACGCGACGGTCGCGGGCGTACTGCTCGCCTCACCGGTCCCCTTCGTCCGCTCGCCGGCGGACGCCGGACGACCTCGCCTCGCCGCTGCACCGCCTGGAGCACGCGCTCAACCCGTGGGTCTCGTTCCTGATCGTGCCGGTCTTCGGCTTCGCCAATGCCGGCGTGGCGCTCGCCGGCTGATCCCGGCGCGCGCTGGGCTCGCCGCTGGTGCTCGCGATCGCAACGGGGCTGTTCGTGGGGAAGCAGGTCGGCATCCTGGGCGCGGTGGCACTGGCGCACCGCGCCGGCTTTGCCGCCAAGCCGCCCGGCGCCAGCTGGCTCCAGCTCTACGGCGTCGCGCTGCTCGCGGGCATCGGCTTCACCATGAGCCTGTTCATCGGCGGGCTCGCCTTCGCCGATCCGCTGCTGCTGGCCGAGGTCAAGCTCGGCGTGCTCGCCGGCTCGCTGCTGTCGGCGTGTCGCCGGCTACGCTCGTGCTGCGCTACGCCGCCCGCTGATGCGCCGCTTCTTCTCCCCCGCCCAGCTCGCCCACGCGCCCATGCGCGAGCTCCACACCGGCGGCTTCACCAGCTACGCCGAGGTGCCCGCCCGCGCCGAGGCGATCCTGGCGGCGATCGGCGGCGCGAGCAGCCGGAAGACGCGGCGAGGCGCCGATCCTGGCGGTCCACGACGCGGCTACGTCCAGTTCCTGCAGGATGCGCCCGCGCTGTGGGCGCGGCCGGGCGCACCGGCGACGCCATCCCTACGCCTTCCCGTCGTCGGCGCCGCCCGCTGCGGCTCGACCGCATCGACGCGCTGCTCGGCGCCCACGCGTTCGACGCCACGACGCCGCTCACCGCCGACACCTGGACCAGCGCCTACTGGAGCGCGCAGTCCGCGCTCGCCGCCACCACGCCGTGCTCGACGGCGAGCGCGCCGCCTTCGCCTTGTGCCGCCCGCCCGGCCATCACGCCGGCGCGGACTATTGCGGCGGCTATTGCCACCTGAACCACGCCGCGATCGCGGCGCAGGCGGCGCGCGCGACGCCGGGGGTCGCCGGTCGCGATCCTCGACATCGACTATCATCACGGCAACGGCACGCAGGACATCTTCTGGGCGCGCGGCGACGTGTTCTACGCCAGCGTCCATGCCGATCCGGCGCGCGATTATCCATTCTACTGGGGGCACGCCGACGAGACCGGCGCGGGCGAGGCGCCGGCGACGCTCAACCTGCCGCTGCCGCACGGCACCACGCTCGACGCCTTCCGCGACGCGCAGGCGGCGCGCTGACGCCGCGATCGCGCGTTCGCGCCCGGGCTGCTGATCGTCAGCTTCGGCGCCGACACGTTCGAAGGCGACCCGATCAGCAACTTCGCGCTGGGGACGCCGACTACGCCGTGCTCGCCGCGCGACATCGCCGCGCGCGGCTGGCCGACCGCGATCGTGATGGAGGGCGGCTATGCGGTGGATGCGCTCGGCGCCAACGTCGCGAGCTTCCTCTCGGCTTCAGTCACCTGGTTGCGCCCGGTCGCCTCGATCGGCGGCGTTCCGGCGGCGGCATCTTCGCCACCGCCTCGGCGCGCTCCATCACGCGCAGGATGTTGCTCTGCGTCAGCAGCGCGAGGTCGGCGTCACTCCAGCCGCGCCGCGCCAGCTCGGCGATGAGCGCGGGGTAGCCGTCGACGCCGCCATCCCCTCCGGCCCGGTCCCGATGCCGATCCGAAATCGCCGCCGAGCCCGACGTGGTCGCGCCCCGCCACCTTCGGCGATGTGCTCGACGTGGTCGGCCACGTGGCGACGGTGACCGCGGCATCGGATGGCTCGCGTCCCACGCGACCAGCGGCGCGGCGGCGCGGGCCGTAGACGTCGGTCGGCACCCCGACCGACTTGCCGTAGGCGGTGCGCGCCTGGTCCCACGCCGCCACGCGGTCGACAGGAAACCCGGGGGCGGGTAGAAGTTCACCATCACCACCCCGCCATTGCCGCCGATCGCCGCCAGCAGGTCGTCGGGCAGGTTGCGCGGCGCGTCGGCCAGCGCTGCGCCGGAGGAGTGGCTGGCGATCACCGGCGCCCGGCGATGGCGAGCACGGCGCGCACCGTCGCGTCGGAGACGTGGCTGACGTCGACCAGCATGCCCAGCCGGTTCATCTCCGCCACCACCTGGCGGCCGAACGGCGACGTCCGCCCGCCCGCGCGCGTCGGTCGAGCGTCGGCCCAGTCGAGGCTCCTGGCGTGGGTCAGCGTCAGATAGCCGACGCCGAGCGCGCGGTAGAGCCGCAGCACGGACAGCGCGCGTCGATCTGGTGCCCGCCCTCCACCCCGATCGCAGCGAGGCGGTGCGGCCCGACGCGCGATGCGGCGCACGTCGGCCGCGGTGCTCGCCAGCGCGAGCCGCTGCGGGTTGGCCGCGACCATGCGCCGCACCAGGTCGATCTGCTCCAGCGTCATCTCCACCGCCGCGGCCGGTCGGCCTCGGCGGGATCCACACCGACCAGAACTGCGCGCCGACGTGACCTCGCCGCAGCGCGCGAGGTCGGTCTGCAGCGGCACCGGCAGCCGCGTGGTGTCGGCGAGGTCGATCCGCTCCACCGGCGCGCCGGTCTGCGCAGCTCCCACGCGAGATCGTTGTGCCGTCGATCATCGGCGCGCGCGCCAGCAGTCGCTCGATCCGCGGCGGAATCGCGGGCGCGGCCTGGAGCGCGCGCGCCAGCAGGAGACAGGGCGGCATCAGCATCACGCGGCCAGAGCAGCACGATTCGCCGCCCCGGCTCAAAGACCTCGCGGTCACGCGTCGGGCGCTTGGAACCCTCCAGCGTCTCGGCCGGCGCGTCGTCCTCTCCCGCTACCGCCACGTCGGCGACGCGCGAGGCGGGCGATCCCTGCCGCGCCGCCGCGACGCGCCGCCTCGACCTGCTCGCTCGTGCCCGGCGACCACCGCCTCGACCGAGTTGTCGGCGCGGTTGCGCACCCAGCCGCGACGCCGAGTCCGCGCGCCTCCACCAGCCAGTCGCGATAGAAGACGTTCTGCACGCCGCCCCGTCACCACCAGCCGGCGACGGATCATCCGCGGTCTTCCTCGTCCAGCCGCGCGGCTCGGGATAGTCGGACGGCTTGGCGTCGCCCTGGTTCTGGACCGCCTGGCTGTCCTCGCCGGGCTCCGTCCACTTCGCACCGGGCTTGTTGGGCTGCTGGTCGGCCATCGTCGTCTCCTCGCCGGCTCAACGACGGCGGGCGGGCGGCAGTTGCGTCACTTCGATCAGCCACGGCTTCACCTGCCGGTCGGTGGGCCGCGGCTTGCCGTCGAGGCGGACGGCGCGCGGCGGATCAGGATCGGCTTCAGGATCAGCGCGCCGCCCATCCGGCGCCGGTCGGGCTCGCCAGGATGCGGCGGATCACCGGCATCCCGTCGACCACGCGCCCGAAGCGGCGTAGCCGAGTAACCCGGCCGCGCGTCCATCGACGCCATCGGCCCCACCGTGATGAAGAAGGGCCGCCGGCCGAGCGCGGGTCCATCCGCCGCGCCATCGAGATGGTGGCGTCGAGGTGGCGGATGCCGGTCTTGCTGGTCGGCTCGTGCCGACCAGAAGGGATCGAGGATGCGGCGCGCGTCGGTGCGGATGCCGCCCTGGACGAAGCCGAAGGTCGGCGCCTTCCGGCTGCGTGCGGCGCGGTAGAAGACGGTGCCGTCGAAGCGGTGGTCGTCGACGTAGGAGAGCGAAGTTCCTGGGTCGCCGGGGCGCGGCGGGTGTCGAGCGCCAGCGTGATCGGCCCGGCGCTGGTCTCCAGCCCGCACCACGGACGATGCCGGGGCGGGCGGTTGCGTAGCCAGCTGCGCCGAAGCGGGAAACGGGCCGCGAGCAGCGACGAGCCTGTCGCGCGCATCACTTCGCCTCCGTCCGCGCGAGCAGGTTGGTCAGGTCCGCCTTCCAGACGCGCGCCCAGGTATGCGTGCCGTGCCCGCGCGTCTCCGCCGTCTCGGGATCAGCCGGAAGCGGGCGTTCGGCATCCGCTTCACCGCCCGCGCCGGGTAGTCGAGCCCGCGCGGGTTGATGAAATCGTCGGCCGAGTTGATCCACCGAACGGCGCGGTGATCGCCTCCAGTCGCGGCCACGGATCGTAGCTGCGCGAGCGTCCAGCGCCCAGATCAGGTCGTTGGCGTCGAGGGTCCTGACCGATGCGTCCACGCGCTGCATTCGCGAAGCCTCGGCGGCCGCGCGCTGCGATACTCCGCCTGCAACCACAGCGGCCAGATGGCGCCGGCGACGAAGGGCGAGGCGGCGCCGCGCGGCCGGTGGAGCGGCTGCGCGCGATCCGGCCGCCCTGGTAGGCGCGGATCGGCGCGGATCGCGTCGATCGAGGCAGCCGCCACATGCGGTTGAGCCCGGCGATCTCCACCACCTCGCACCCAGCGGCGGCAGCGCGCGCGCCGCGTCGGGCCAGCGCTCGCCCCACAGGAAGGCGTGCATGCACCCCATCGACGTGCCCATCAGCAGGCGAGCTGCCTGACCTTCAGGTGCTCGGTGACGAGCCGGTGCTGCGCCAGCACCATGTCGTCGTGTCGTACCGCGGCCAGGCCGGCGCGCGGCGAGGGCAGGACGCCGCCGGAATGGTCGGATTCGCGCCGGATGTCGAGCCTGGTCGGCCGGGTCGTTGGAACTGACAGCTGCTTGCCGGTGCCGCCGGTGCCGGTCACCATCACGGCATTGTCGATCTCGCCGCGCATGATTGGATGCGGCGTGCCGAAGTGGCGTCCTTGCGGCTGGCGGGTACCGTCGCGATAGGCGCATCGGCGAACTCGCGTTCGGTCGACGCTGCCGCGGGCGGGTGCCGGCCCCTGGTCGCCCTGCTGCGCGGCAACTGGCGAGGAGCGATCGGCTCGCGCCCGCACGTGGCGCGGGCGTGCCGCGCGTGGTGTCTCTTGGTCAGTTCCGGCACCGACCTGAACAGGTCGCCGACGGCCGATGGCGGGAAGATGGGGCGTCGAGGTGCTGGATCGCGCCGGAGATGCCGACCGCGACGTAGAGCTCGGGCGCCACGACCTTGCCGGTCTGGCCGACCTGCCAGTCGTTCGGCGCGTAGCCCGCGTCGACCGCCGCGCGCGAGGCGCCGACGGCGGCGCCGAAGGCGTCGGCCAGTGGCTCGATCAGCTCGTGGAACTTGTCCGACGAGCCGAGCGCTCGGCCGCCCGAGACGATGATCTTGGCCGAGGTCAGCTCCGGCCGGTCGGACTTGGCGATCTCCTCGCTCTTGTAGGCCGCTCCGCCGGCGTCCTGCGCCGCCTCGAGACCGCCTCGACCGGGCCGCCTGCCGCCGTCGCCGCCGCCGCCTGGAAGGCGATCCGCGCACGGTGATCACCTTCTTGCCCTCACCGGCCTGCACGGTCTGGATGGCGTTGCCCGCGTAGATCGGCCGCTCGAAGGTGTCGGGCGAAACGACCTTGGTGATGTCCGAGACCTGCGCGACGTCGAGCAGCGCCGCGACGCGCGGCAGGATGTTCTTGCCCGTCGTCGTCGCCGAGGCGACGATCGCGTCGTAAGGCCCGGCGATCTTGGCGATTAGCGCTGCGATCGGCTCGGCCATGTCGTGGTCGTAGGCGGCGTCCTCGGCGTTCAGGACCTTGCGACGCCCGTCGAGCTTGCGGCCGGCCGGCCGCCGCGCGACTTGCCCCTGCCCGAGCGACCAGCAGCGTGGACCGGGCCGCCGAGTTCCTTGGCGGCGGTCAGCGCCTTGAGGGTGCCGCGTCCTTTACGCTCGAGCCGTCGTGCTCGACGTAGGAGGGTGGTCATGGTCATCGGTCAGACTCGCTGTCGATGAGGGGAAAACGCGCCGCTCGACCCCATGCGCGCGCAGCGGCGAGAGCCGCCGGCTTCGTCCCCGACCTTGAGCTTCTGACCAGCTCGGCGACGGAGCCGACCTTGACGCCGGCCGAGCGGCCCGGCGGCTCGGCTGTCTTGACCACCTTGAGCCGCGGCGTGACGTCGAAGCAAAGGTCGTCGGCCGAGAGCGGATCGAGCGGCTTCTTCTTGGCCTTCATGATGTTGGGCAGCGACGCGTAGCGCGGCTCGTTGAGGCGCAGGTCCGTGGTGACGATCGCGGGGAGCTTCAGCGCCACGGTCTGGAGGCCGCCGTCGACCTCGCGGGTCACGTCGACGCTGTCGCCCGCGAATCTCGACCTTGAGGCGAAGGTGCCCTGCGGCCAGCCGAGCAGGGCGCCGAGCATCTGGCCGGTCTGGTTGGAATCGTCGTCGATGGCCTGCTTGCCGAGGATGACGAGTTCGGGGCCTTCCTTCTCGACCACCGCCTTCAGGAGCTTGGCGACCGCCAGCGGCTCGCACGTCACGTCGGTCTTGACCAGGATCGCGCGGTCGGCGCCCATGGCGAGCGCGGTGCGCAGCGTCTCCTGCGCCTTGTCCGGGCCGATCGAGACGGCGACGACCTCCTCCGCCTTGCCCGCTTCCTTCAGCTTGATCGCCTCCTCGACGGCGATCTCGTCGAAGGGGTTCATCGACATCTTGACGTTGGCGAGTTCGACGCCGGAGCCGTCCGCCTTCACGCGCGGCTTCACGTTATAGTCGAGCACGCGCTTGACGGGACCAGTACCTTCATCGCTTCCTTCTGCCACTTGGGCTCGTCAGACTTCCCAGCCCGCATCTGGCCTCAGCGAGGTCCGCTTTCGAGGAGTCGCCGCGGCCAGCTCACGTCGGCGGCCAGGTCGACGGAATTGTTCAGGCCGCCTTCTTCACCTCGGCGACGATCGGCGACGATCTTCGCGCGGCGTCGCCCAGATCGTTGGCGGGAACGATCGCGAGGCCCGAACCGGCAAGGATCTGCTTGCCCTGCTGGACGTTGGTGCCCTCCAGCCGAACGACCAGCGGGACCTGGAGGTTCACCTCCTTCGCCGCGGCCACGATGCCCTCGGCGATGATGTCGCACTTCATGATGCCGCCGAAGATGTTGACGAGGATGCCCTTCACGTTCGGGTCGGCGGTGATGATCTTGAAGGCCGCCGTCACCTTCTCCTCCGAGGCGCCGCCGCCGACGTCGAGGAAGTTGGCCGGGAACATGCCGTTGAGCTTGATGATGTCCATGGTCGCCATGGCGAGGCCGGCGCCGTTGACCATGCAGCCGATGTCGCCGTCGAGCTTGATGTAGGCGAGGTCGTACTTGCCAGCTCGGCCGGTCCTCCTCGGTCTCGTCGCGCAGCTCGGCCAGGTCCTTGTGGCGGAACATGGCATTGCCGTCGAAGCCGACCTTGGCGTCGAGCACCATCAGCTTGCCGTCGTCGGTAACGGCGAGCGGGTTGATCTCGATCTGCGAGGCGTCGGTGCCGAGGAAGGCGTCGTAGAGCTTGGCGGCGACGCTCTGCGCCTGCTTGGCGAGGTCACCCTCCAGCCCCAGCGCGGCGGCGACGGCGCTTGGCGAGGTCGCCCGTCAGCGGGCGTGTCGAGCGCCAGCGCTCGATGTCCATGCCGCCCTCGGTCGGCGACGAAGGCCGCCCGATGCGGCCAGCAGCGAGAATTCCGGCGATGTCGACGCCGATGACGTCAAGAGGCGGTTGTCTGGATCTTCGCCGGTCTGGATCGTCGTGTCGCGCGGCGGCGCGCACCTCGTCTCGATGTCCATGCCGCCCTCGGTCGACGATCTGCGACCACGTAGGCGATGCGCCCGACCGCCTCCTCCACGCGCGGCATCGACCAGCAGCGCGAGGTAGAATTCGTCCTCCGGGCGATGTCGACGCCGTCGGTGACGTAGAGGCGGTTGACCTGCTTGCCGACCGCGCCGCCGGGAGGGCTCTGGACGTCACCAGCGTGTTGCCGATGCATCGGGCCGGGCTGGTTCCTGCCTCGTCGGCCAGCGCCAGGCCATCGCCCTTGGCGTCGGGGGCCGGCTCGTGAACTCGCCCTCAACGACCCGCGGCGTGGATCTTCGCGGTGCACGACGTGCTGCTGCTGGGCGGCAGCCAGCTCGGCTGGTGGCCGGGCGACGCCTGGATCGGCGGCCGGCGGGATCGCGGCCTATGGCGCGATCTACTTCGGCCTGATATCGTCGTGTTCACGAGCGGTGCGCACCGCTACCTGCCGCGGTCGGCTACATGCGCGGATCGTGCAGGCGCACCGGCTGACCATCGTCACCGAAGCACGGGACGGTCAGCTTCGGCTTCCTCGGCATCGCGCCGGCCGGAGGCGCTGAAGGCGGAGCTGAGCGCCGGGCGGGCGCCGGCGTGCGCAAACCCGCTTGGTGTTTGCAGAAAAGTAACTGTTACGCGCAGAACGCCGGCCATGGACAAGGCCACATCACTGCCCTTCAAGGTTCCGAGGTCGACGAGAATCGCCGCGCCTTGCGCAAGGCGGTGAAGATGCGGGCGCACCTGCGCGATCGCGGCAGCACCAACTTCGAGATCGACGTCGTCGACCTGTCGATCACCGGCTTTCGCGCGGAGACGAGCTTCACGCTGTGGCCAGGCACCACGGTGTGGCTCAAGATGCCGAACCTCGCCGGGCTGGAGGCGGTCGTGGCCTGGCGCGACAAGTACCGCTACGGCTGCGCCTTCGCCGAAGCCGCTGCACCCGGCGGTGTTCGACCACATCGTCGCGCTCTCCAACGCGCAGGATGCGCCTAGTCGAACAGGCTCGAGACTGATGTCTCGTCGGCGATCCGCCTGATCGCTTCCGCCAGGAGCGGCGCGATCGTCAGGTGACGGATGCGGGACGATCCCGCGATGACCTCCTGGTTGCCGATCGAATCGGTGATGACCAGCTCGTGCAGCACCGACGCGTCGACCGCGCCACCGCGCCGCCCGACAGCACGCCGTGGGTGACGTAGGCAACGACACCCTCCGCCCCCGCCTGCTTCAGCGCGGCGGCGGCGTTACACAGCGTGCCCGCCGAATCGACGATGTCGTCGACGAGGATGCAGAAGCGGCCGGCGGGATCGCCGATGATGTTCATCACCTCGGATTCGCCGGGCCGCTCGCGGCGCTTGTCGACGATGGCGAGCTGGGCGTCGATGCGTTTTGCCAGCGCGCGGGCGCGCACCACGCCGCCGACGTCGGGCGAGACCACCATGCGCTCGCCCGGCGCGAGCCGCTCCTTGATGTCGCGCACCATCACGGGCGCCGCGAACAGGTTGTCCGTCGGGATGTCGAAGAAGCCCTGGATCTGCCCGGCGTGGAGGTCGACCGACAGCACGCGGTCGGCGCCGGCGGTGGTGATGAGGTTGGCGACGAGCTTGGCCGAGATCGGCGTACGAGGGCCGGGCTTCCGGTCCTGCCGCGCGTAGCCGAAATAGGGCATCACCGCGGTGATCCGCTTGGCCGAGGCGCGCTTCAGCGCGTCGATGCAGATCAGCAGCTCCATGAGGTTGTCGTTGACCGGGTAGCTGGTCGACTGGACGAGGAAGACGTCCTCGCCGCGCACGTTCTCCATGATCTCGACGAAGATCTCCTCGTCGGCGAAGCGGCGCACCAGCGCCTCGGTCAGCGGCAGCTCCAGGTAGCGGGCGATGTCGCGCGCGAGCGGCAGGTTCGCGTTGCCGGTCATCAGCTTCATGGACGTCCCTCCGTCCAGCGGCGAGCCTTAGAGAGGCGACAGGGGCTGCGAAGGGCGCTAGGGCCAGCCCCATGACCGTGACCCGCTTCGCGCCGTCGCCGACCGGGCGGCTCCACGTCGGCAACCTGCGCACGGCGCTGCACAACTGGATGCTGGCGCGGCGCGAGGGCGGACGCTTCGTGCTGCGCATCGACGATACCGATGCCGAGCGGTCGGAGGAGCGGTTCGCGACGCGATCCGCGCCGACCTCGCGTGGCTGGGGCTGACGCCGGACGCGAGTGCGCCAGTCGGCGCGCACCGACCGCTACGAGGCGCGGTTCCGCCGACTGGTCGACGACGGGGCGCATCTACCCGGCGTACGAGAGCGCGCAGGAGCTCGATCCTCAAGCGCAAGGTGCAGCTCGGGCGCGCGGCTGCCGCCGGTGTACGACCGCGCGGCGCTGCGGCTGACCGACGCCGAGCGGCGCGGCTGGAGAGCGACGGGTGGCGCCGCACTGGCGCTTCCGGCTGACCATGACGCCGCGATCGCGTGGGACGACCTGGTGCGCGGGGCCCAGCACTTCGACCCGCGACGATGAGCGACCCGGTGGTGCGGCGCGCGGACGGGTCGTGGCTGTACCTGCTGCCGAGCGCGATCGACGACGTGGAGCTGGGCGTCACCCACGTGGTGCGCGGCGAGGACCACGTCCCAATACCGCGCTGCAGCTGCAGATGTTCGACGCCATGGGCGACCGCCGCCGGCGTTCGCGCACGAGGCGCTGCTGACCGGGGCGAGGGCAAGCTGTCGAGCGGCTCGGCAGCCTGGGCGTCGATCATTTCCGCGAGAGCGGGATCGAGCCGATGGCGCTCGTATCGCTGCTGGCGCGGATCGGGACGAGCGATCCGGTCGAGCCGGTGATCGATCCCGCGCCGCTGATCGGCGATCCTGCGCTGGATTTCGACCGCGCGGGCGGGCGCCGGCGCGGTTCGACGAGGGCGAGCTGGCGCAGGTCAACGCGCGGATCGTCCACCAGCTGCCCTTCGCGGCGGTCGCGGTCGCGGCTGCCGGCCGGCATGACGGCGGCGGCGTGGGAGGCGGTTCGGCCCAATCTGGCGTCCGTTTCCGAGGCGGCGGACTGGTGGGCGGTGATCGCCGGGCCGGTCGCGGGCCGAGCGCGTCCGGACGCCGACTTCCTGAGGCGGCGGCGGCGCGGGTGCGGGGGGATCGGCTGGGACGGCGATCCGTGGCACGCGCTGACCGGGCGGCTGAAGGAGGAGACGGGGCGCAAGGCGGGGCTGTTCCTGCCCGCTGCGCCGGCGCTGACCGGGCGCGAGCACGGGCCGGACATGGCCGCGCTGCTCCGCTGATCGGGCGCGAGGAGGCGAGCGGCTCGGAAGTTGACGAAGGTTGCGATCCGCCGCCCTTGACGCGCGCTAAATGTGATGTAACATTGCGGGATAGTTGAAGGAGTTGCCATCGAACCATCGCGAGAGAAGCCAATGTACGCGGATCGTCACGCCCCGCCGGACGGGCATCAAGCCCGGCAGCCTCGCCGTCGCGGTCGGCATCAACGCGGGCTGATCGCCGCGCTGCTGCGGTTCGTCGAACCCGAGCTTCGTGCCGCGCCGCCCGACGACCCGCTGACGGTCGCGCAACATCGCCGCCGCCGCCGCCGCCCGAGCCGAGCCGAGCCGACACCCGAGCAAAGCGGACGATGCGAGCAGCCGCGGCCGATCGCCGATGCAGCCCGACCCAGCTCGGGCCGACGACGATCCGATCCTTCGCTATCCGCCGCTGCCGCCGCTGCCGCCCCGCCCGATCCCGGAGACCGCGTGCGGGGCGGCGGAGGCAGATCGCCGATCCGCCTGCCGGTGGTGCTGGTCGACGCGGCGCCGACCCGCGGTTCGCGCGCGACCGGGCCTATCCGCGGCGGGCGGCGGCTGGAGCGCGAGGGCGGGTCAAGCTGCGCGTGCTGATCGGCGTCGACGGGCGGGTGAAGCGGTGGAGCGGATCGAGCGAACCAGCGACGCCTTCTTCCAGGCGACCGAGCGGCAGGCGCTGGCGCGGTGGCGCTTCAATCGGCGACGCGCGACGGCATCCCGCAGGAGAGCTGGAAGGTGATGACGACCTTCCGGCTGGACCGACCTAGTTGAAGAAGACGAAGCGGACCCGGCTCAAGGCCGGGGTGACGTGGGGTTGCGTCGCCGATCGGTGCGCTGACGGTCGCGCGGCAGCGCTGCGCATGGCGGGGAGTTCGTGCTGGACGTCGACGAGCGGCGGCGACGCGCGACGGCGAGGCCACTTCGAGCTCGGCGGGCGCTACTTCGACGCGCTGGCGCTGCTGGTGCGCGAGGCGGGCGTCGCTGGTCACCAAGGGCGGCTGCTGGCCGAGGTGTGGCGCGGGGTGCCGGTGACCGACGAGGCGCTGACCCAGCGGTGCGCACGCTGCGCCGCGCGCTGGGCGACGAGGCGAGCGATCGCCGCCGACCTTCATCGCGACGGTGCCCAAGCACGGCTATCGCTTCGTCGCGGCGGTGAGCGCCGGTGGAGGACGAGGCGGCGCCATGCCGCTCCGCCACGCGCCGTGGACCGTTCGACGGGCTGGTCGCGGGCGCGGGGCGGCGTCGACGGCCGGCGCCGTCGGCGGGCTGCTCTACGGCTTCGCGGCGGCGGGGCAGCCGGGCGCGAGGGGCCGGGCGGCGGCTCGGTGCTGCTGGTGCTGGTGGCGGTGTGCGGCGCGATCGGGCTGGTCGCCGGGCTGGCGTCGGCGGCTCGATCGCGTTCTGGCCGCGACGCGGGCGGCGCCGGCGGGCGGATCGGCTGGTGGCGGCGGGCGGGTGGGGGGCTGCTGATCGGGGCGGCGGTGATCCTGCTCGGCAGCGACGCCTTCGCGCTGCTGCTGGGGCGCACGCCCGGCGCGATCGCGGGGGCGGGGGAGGGCGCGCTGCTCGGCGCCGCGACCGGGCTGGCCAGCGCGCTCGGCGGCGGGCGGCGCGGCGCGACCGCGCCGCTGCGGGCGCTCGGCTGCGGCGCGGTGGCCGGGCTGGCGCCCCGCTGCTGGACCGGCGGCTGATGGCGGGGAGCCTCGCCTCGCTGCTGCGGCGGTTCCCGGCGGCGCCGCTGACGCTGCCCGTGGACGCGGGCTGGCTGGCGCCGGCGACCGCGATGCTGGAGGGGCGCTGTTCGCGGCTGCGTGGTGGCGGCGCTGACGCTGGCGGCGGGCGGCACTGGACTGGCGATGGCGCGGCGCGGCGCGACTATCTTAGCGGCATGAACTTCTTCGCCCGCATGAACCCGCTGCGCGCGCGTGCGCGACCTGCGCTTCTTCCTGGCCCAGCGCGAGCCGTACGAACTGTGGTTCCTGCTGCTCGATCGTGCTGACGACGCTGCTGATCGCGGGTTCGTCCACGACAGAGCGGCCCAAGGCCGTACAAGCGCGAGATCATCTACGTGCAGCAGTGGCGCGCCGACCGCACCGACGCCGAGATCCGCGCGCAGCAGGCGATCGACGAGCCGATCAAGCGGCGCGCTGGCCGAGCAGCGCGCGCGCAGGAGAAGATGCAGGCGGCGAGTTCAAGCGGATGGACGACAAGCTGAACAGCTGGGGGGGCGGCTGAGCCGCTCGCGGACGATCGCCGCTGGATGGCGGCGGCGCTGGCGCTGGCGACGCGGACGCGGGGGCGGACGGCGCCCAATCCCAACGTCGGGTGCATCATCGTCGCGACGGGCGTGGTCGTCGGGCGCGGCTGGACGCAGCCGGGCGGGCGGCCCCATGCCGAGGCGATGGCGCTGGCGGCCGGGAGAAGTCGCGCGGCGCGACTTGCTACGTTACGCTGGAGCCATGCGCGCATCCGCGGCCGGGCGGGGCGTGTTCGGAGAAGCTGGTGGTGGCAGGCGTGGCGCGGGTGGTGTTCGGCGATCGACGCGACCCCGACCGCGGACCGCGGGCGCGGGGCGAGGTGCTGACGGCGGGCATCGCCGTCGCGACGGGGGCGAACTCGCGACGGAAGTTGCGCGCGGAGCTGGCGGGGTTCCCTGACGGCGGCGCGAAAGTCGGCCGATGGTGACGCTGAAGCTCGCGACCTCGCTCGACGGGTGTATCGCGCTGGTGGACGGGCGCAGCCGCTGGATCACGGGCGAAGCGGCGCGGCGGCACGCGCACGGCGGGCGTGCGCGGCACGGGGCGATCGTGGTCGGGCGGGGAACGTTCGCGGCAGACGCGCCGGCGCTGGACGTGCGGGTCGAGGGGCTGGCGGGCGGGCGCCGCGGCGGTTCGTGCTGACCCCGGGAAGCTGGACCGCCAAGGCCGGGGTGACGGTCGGGGATGGTGGGGAGTGTTGCGCGCCCCCCCACGACATCGCGGCCTGGAAGGGGTCGATCACGTCCTGGTCGAGGGCGGAGCGGGGGCGGCGGGCGCATTCCTGCGCGCAGGGCTGGTCGATCGGCTGCTGCTGTATCGCGCGCCGATCGTGATCGGGGCGGGCGGGCGGCGCTCGGGACATCGGGCTGGGCGACCTCGCCGAGGCGCACGGGCGGTGGCGGCTGGACGATCGGCGGATGCTTGGCAGCGACCGGGTCTCGAGGCGTCATACGAGCGCGCCCTGATGTTTACCGGGATCGTCAGCGACGTCGGCACGATCGAGCGGGTCGAGGAGCGCGGCGACCTGCGCGCGGTGATCGGCACGCGCTACGACACCGCGGGGTCGATCTGGGCGCGTCGATCGCCTGCTCGGGCGTGTGTCTGACCGTCGTCGACAAGGGGCCGGGCTGGTTCGCGGTCGACGTCGGGCGAGACGCGTCGCGCGCACCGCGCGGCGCAGTGGACGAAGGGGCAGCGGCTCAACCTGGAACGCGCGATGAAGCTGGGCGACGAGCTGGGCGGGCACATCGTCACCGGGCACGTCGACGGGTGGCCGAGGTGGTCGCGGTCGAGCCGGACGGCGATCGAAGCGGATCGGCTTTCGCGTCGATGCCCCGCTGGCGCCCTTCCTGGCGCCCAAGGGTTCGGTGACGATCGACGGCGTGTCGCTGACCGTCAACGACGGTGCGACGACGCGCGGCGCGACCGAGTTCACGATCAACCTGATCCCGCACACCCAGGCGGTGACGACGCTGGGCGCGCTGGAGCCGGGCGCGCGCGTCAACGTCGAGATCGACGTGCTGGCGCGGTACCTGCAGCGGATGGAGCATTATCGTGGGCGGTAGCTCGTCATGCCGAAGAAGCGGGACCCGGCTCAAGTCCGGGGTGACGGGAGAAGAGGCGTCAAACCTGCCGAGCTGCGCGGCTGCGCACGGGTTCCTCTCCTCGCCGGAGGAGATCATCGACGAGGCGCGCAACGGGCGCATGTTCATCCTGGTCGACGACGAGGATCGGGAGAACGAAGGCGACCTCGTCATCCCGGCGCAGATGGCGACGCCGGACGCGATCAACTTCATGGCGCGGCACGGGCGCGGGCTGATCTGCCTGGCGCTGGAGAAGGCGCGGGTCGACGCGCTCGGGCTGGAGCCGATGAGCCGCAGCAACGGCACCCGGCACGAGACCGCCTTCACCGTCTCGATCGAGGCGCGCGAGGGGTGACCACCGGCATCTCGCCCGCCGAGCGCGCGCACCATCGCGGTGGCGATCGACGCGGCCAAGGGCGCGGGCGAGATCGTCACGCCGGGTCATGTCTTCCCGCTGATCGCGCGCGACGGCGGCGTGCTGGTGCGTGCCGGGCATACCGAGGCGGCGGTCGACGTGTCGCGGCTGGCCGGGCTCAACCCCGCGGGCGTGATCTGCGAGATCATGAACGAGGACGGGACGATGGCCCGGCTCGACGACCTGGTCGCCTTCGCGCAGCTGCACAGCCTCAAGATCGGCACGATCCGCGACCTGATCGCCTATCGCCGGCGGCATGACCACCTCGTCGAGAAGCGCGCGGAGACGCGCTTCGTCAGCGAGTGGGGCGGGGAGTGGACCGTCCACACCTTCTGGAACCGCGCGGCGGGGACGGAGCAGATCGCGCTGACCAAGGGCCGGTCGACCCGTCGCCGACGCTGGTGCGGATGCACGCGCTGTCGCCCTTCGGCGACATCTTCGGCGAGGGCGGCGAGCGCGGCGGGCTGCTGCGGCGCGATGGAGATCATCGCGGCGGAGGGTGCTGGCGTGGTGGTGGTCATCAACCGCCCGCGCGCCGACGCCTTCACCACCGCGGTGCAGGCGCGGCTGGGCGAGCTGGCGGCGCGCGACATGGACGAGCTGCGCGATTACGGCGTCGGCGCGATGATCCTGACCGAGCTGGGGTGCACGACATGGTGCTGCTCACCAACACGCACCACACGCTGGTGGGCCTGGACGGCTATGGCCTCTCCATCGTCGGCGAGCGGGGATCGACCGATCCGTAGCTCCGTCCCCTGGACTCGTTGGGGTCCACGATGAGCGCGAACGGTTCGGACGCGACGCGGCTGGGGATGCGTCCGGCATGACGGAAGTCGCGTCCTGATCGTCGAGGCGCGGTTCTACGAGCATCTGCGACCTGCTGCTGGCCGGCGCGCGCGGGGCGATCGAGGCGGCGGGCACGAGGTCGAGGTGGTGAGCGTGCCCGGCGCGCTGGAATGCCCGGCGCGATCGCGCTGGCGGCGGAGAGCGGGCGCTACGACGCCTTCGTCGCGCTGGGCACGTCGTGATCCGGGCGAGACCTATCACTTCGAGATCGTCGCGGGCGAGAGCGCGCGCGGGATCATGGCGCTGACCATGGACGGGATCGCGGTCGGCAACGGCATCCTGACCACCGAGAACGAGGCGCAGGCGCTGGTGCGGGCCGATCCGGGCGAGCTCGACAAGGGCGGGCGCGCGGCGCGGGCGGCGCACGCGCTGCTCGACCTGCAGGCGCGCTTCGGCAGAGATGCACAAGCCGCCGACCCGCTTCCGCGTGGCGAGCGGGACCGGCGGCTGGTGGTGATCGACACGACGACGGGAGGCCGGCGCGTGCCGCCGCGCCTGGCCGATTGACGGCCGGCGCCGGCGTCGCGAGACCTGGCGCTGGTGCGGCGCCGAGCGCGGGATGTCGCTGCCGACGCGCAGGCGATCGCTTCGACGGGCAGATCAGACGCTGACCACCGCAAGCTGGTACGACGACAAGGGACCGCGCACGGTGACGCTCGATCCCGGCGCGAGTGCAGATGGTGAAGGTTTGAGCGCGGGCGGCGGCGGCGGTGTTCGTGACGGCTGGCCGTTCGTGGCGCCGGGGCTGCTCTTCACGCCGCTGACGCTGCTGCTGCCGATGGCTGGCGAAGTCGGGTGCGCGCGCGGCGCTGGTGCTGACGGCGTGGCTGGATCGGAAGATTTGAATGCGGATTGATAACCTCCGCTCACCCTCACGGATCGTTGAGCCGGGGTCCAGCTCCCTCACCCACCGCAGAGAGCTGAAGCGACCCGGATCAAGTCCGGGGTGACGAGGCGGATCAGATCGCGGCGGCTTCCAGCGCGGATAATCGGTGTAGCCCTCGGCGCCGGTCGGTGTACCACGTCTTGGCTGTTGTCCTTGGCGAGCGGCGCCCCGGCGCAGGCGGCTCGGGCAGGTCGGGGTTGGCCAGGAAGGTGCGGCCGAAGGCGATCGCGTCGGCGGCGCCGCTCGCGACCGCCTCCTGCGCCGCCTCGGCGGTGAAATATTCCGGTTGAGGACGAGCGGGCCGGGAAGACGCCCGGCGGATCTGCGGCGAGAGCTTGGGCACGTCGCTCTTGCCGAAGGTGCCCTCGGTGGAGAGCTCGCGCAGCTCGAGGAAGGCGATGTTGCGCGCCGCCAGCGCGCGGCGGCGGGGACGAACACCGCCTCCGGGTCGCTGTCGTCGACGCCCTGCGCCTCGCCGTTGGGGAGAGGCGGATCGCGGTGCGGCCGGCGCCGACCTCCGCGATCACCGCGTCGACCGCCTCCAGCATGAAGCGGATGCGGTTCTCCGGCGAGCCGCCGTAGTCGTCGTCGCGCAGGTTGGTGCCGTCGCGCAGGAACTGGTCGATCAGATAGCCGTTGGCGCCGTGGAGCTGCACCCCGTCGAACCCGGCGGCGATCGCGGCGCGGGCGGCGGCGGCGTACGTCGGCCGACGCCTGGTCGATGTCCGCCTTGGTCGCGCCTCGCCTCGGCGTAGGGGTTGTCGGGCTTGGGTAGGGCGCGCGGGTGGCGGGAGGACAGCGGCTGCTGCCCGGTCACGTCGGGGCGGGCGAGGCGGCCCCATGTGCCAGATCTGCGCGACGATGCGCCGCCCGCCTCGTGCACCGCGGCGGTGACCGGCTTCCACGCCTCGACCTGCTCCGCCGTCCACAGCCCCGGCGCGTTGGGCCAGCCGAGGCCGAGGCGGCTGACCCCGGTGCCCTCGGTGATGATGAGGCCGGCGCTGGCGCGCTGGCGATAATAGTCGATCATCAGATCGGTCGGCACGTGATCGGCGGTGGCGCGGCCGCGGGTGAGCGGGGCCATGAAGATGCGGTTCTTCGCGCTGATGTCGCCGACGGTGATGGGATCGAACAGGGTGGGCATGAGAGCCTTTCCAATTGGTGCCTGACGTGGCCGAGATAGGGCGGTAGGGGGCACCATGCACGGTCCGGCGCGCCCAAGAAATGCTTCGTTCGACCAAAGCGGCACGCGGGCGTTCGTGGCGCTGCTGGGCGGGAACCTGGCGCTGGCGTTCGGGCCGTGGTTCGTGCGGCTGGCCGACGTGGGGCCGGTGGCGGCGGGGTTCTGGCGCGTCGCGCTGGCGGCGCCGCTGCTCCTGCTGCTGGCGCAGGTGACCGGGGGACGGCCGTTCCGGATCGGCTGGACGCTCGCGCCGGTGCTGGCGCTGTCGGGCGTGGCCTTCGCCGGCGACCTGGCGGCGTGGCACTCGGCATCCTGCAGACGCACCTCGCCAACGCGACGCTGCTGGGCAATTCGGCGACCTTCCTGTTCCCGCTGTGGGGCTTCCTGGTGGCGCGGGCGTGGCCGACGCGGACGCAGGGCTTCGCGCTGGCACTGGCGGCGGCGGGGGCGGCGCTGCTGATGGGGCGGAGCTATCAGCTCGATCCGAGCCACCTCGTCGGCGACCTGCTGTGCCTGCTCGCGGGCGTGCTCTACGCCGCCTACTTCATCTTCATGACGCGGGCGCGGGCGGAGATGGAGCCGCTGCCGGCGATCGCCTGGTCGACGGTGGCGGCGATCCTGCCGCTGCTGCTGTTCGCGCTGGCGCTGGGGAGCGGGTGTGGCCGGGGGACTGGACCCCGCTACTGCTGCTGGCGCTGCTGAGCCAGGTGGTGGGGCAGGGGCTGATGACCTACGCGGTGGGGCGCTTGAGCCCGCTGGTGATCGGGCTGACGCTGCTGACCCAGCCGGTGGTGGCGGCGGCGGTGGGGTGGCTGGTCGTACGGCGAGCGGCTGGGGGCGGCCGACGCGGTCGGGGCGGTGATGGTCGCGGTGGCGCTGGTGCTGGTGCGGCGCGCGCCGGGTTGCGTGCCGGCCGGGCTGGGACCCGCGTGAGCGAACGACCTGACGATGACCCTGACGAGATCCGCGCGACGCTGGCGCCGGCGATCGCCGCCAATGCCGCGTTCGACGGGTGGGAAGCGGAGGCGCGCGACCTGGCGGCGGGCGGGGCGGGGATCGACCGCGACGTGGCGCGGTTGGCGCTGCCGGGGCGGTGGAGATGATCGACGCCTGGTTCGCGCACGTCGACGAGGCGATGGCGGCGGCGGTGCCGGACGAGGCGCTGGCGGGGATGAAGATCAACGAGCGGATCAGCGCGCAGGTGGAGGCGCGGCTGGCGACGGTGCGGCCCGACCGCGAGGCGCTGCGCCGCGCGCTGGCGATCCTGGCGCTGCCGCAGAACCTCGCGCGGCGGCGCGGCTGGGGTGGCGCACGGTCGACCTGATCTGGCGCCGCGCGGGGACGTGGCGACCGACTACAACCATTATACCAAGCGCGGCATCCTGCTGGGCGTGTACGGCGCGACGGTGACGGTGTTCCTGACGACGACAGCGCCGGGTTCGCCGACACGCGCGCGTTCCTGGCGCGGCGGCGCATCGCCGGCATCCTGCGCTTCGAGAAGACCAAGGCGGCGGCGCTGAAGCGGCGAGCCTGCGGCCGAGCCTGTCGCGGTTCGTGGGGCGGCTGCGGTATCCGGTGGTGTAGCAACCGGGCGGTAGGGTTTGCGTGGCAGAGCAGGGATGAATGCCCATGCTCCGCCGCCACCTGACCAAGCGCTCAAACCTTCCGAGTCGAAAGCGCGCAAAGGCATGGCGCCTGGCGAGGACATGGCGCGTGGCTCTGCCTTCGCTCGCGCGGCGCTGGCGATATCTCAGGCGATCGTCACCCTTCACGACGGTGACGCCGCTGGGCGAGTGCCATCATCCGGAACGCGCAACGAGGTGCGGCCGAGGCTGCTCAAGCGCGCAAAGGCGAAAGAAGCGCTGCCCGCACTCAAGGCTCGCGCCGTCGGCGTGCTATCCGCTGCGCGTTTCTCTGCCACGGCGATCTCTCGGCGGCGATGGTCATTCAGGGCGCGTCGGATGGCGCGCCACCTCACGTATTTTCCTTCAGGGTCGGGTTGTCAGAGACCAGCCCGCGAGCGCCAGCCCCAGCGCCACTCAGGATCGACGAGCCGCTGGCGGAGTTAAAATGCAACGAGCTCACGGTCGATCCAAAGCTGGAAGCTCCGGGCTTGCGACGTACGCCACACCGGCTTCCTCGACGTTCCGATCAGAGCGGGTACGTTCTGCAGGTAACGGTCTGGGCAACGAGCAATTGATAATCGTTCGCAGGGGCGCTACCTGGCGCCCGGGTGACCGATCTCACCCTCGTCTCGCTGTCGCGCAACGAGCCGGCGACCGTCGCCACCGTGGAGTGGGCGCGGCTCGCGTCGCCGAGGCGCGGCGGCTGCGCGAGCTCGGGTTCGACGAGGGCGTGGGGTCGAGGTGCTGCACCGCACCCGCGTCGGCGGCGGGCCGATCGCGTGCCGGGTCGGGCGGATGACGGTGGCCTTGCGCCGCTCGGTCGCCGGCGCGATCCACGTGGCGCTGCCCCAAGCCGCCGAGTAACGATGCAGGCAGCCCCGCTGGTTGCCCTCGTCGGCAACCCCAATGCCGGCAAGTCCGCGCTGTTCAACGCGCTCACCGGCGCGCGGCAGAAGGTCGGCAATTACCCCGGCGTCACTGTCGAGCGCCACGCCGGGCGACTGCTGCTGGACGACGGGCGGCCGGTCGAGCTGGTCGACCTGCCCGGCGCCTACAGCCTGGAACCGTCGAGCGCGGACGAGCGCGTCACCCGCGACGTGGTGACCGGCGCGGGCGGGTTCGAGCGTCTGCCCGACGCGCTGATCGTGGTGGTCGACGCCGCCAACCTCGACAACCACCTGCGCTTCACGTTGCAGCTGATCGCGCTGGGGCTGCCGGTAGTGGTGGCGCTCAACATGGTGGCTCTGGCCGAGCGCGACGGGCTGGTGCTCGACGCGGACGTGCTCGCGCGCGAGCTGGGCGTTCCGGTGATCGCCCACCGTCGCGGTGCGGCGCGCGGGCTGGACGAGCTGCGCGCGGCGCTGACGAGGTGGTGGCGGCGCGGCGCGCCCGACCAAGCCGCGCGCGGACGGGGCGAGGATCGACATCGCGTGCTGCAGCGGCGCGCGCGGCGATCGCGCGCGCCGCGACGACGGCGAGACGCCGGTGCGCCGCTGGGGCCACGCTCGACGCGGTGGCGCTGCACCCGGTGTGGGACCGGTCCTGCTCCTGGCGCTGCTGTTCGTCATGTTCCAGGCGGTGTTCGCCTGGTCGGAGGCGCCGATCGGCTGGATCGAGGGCGGGCTTCGCGGCGCTGGAGGGCTGGGTCTCCGGCGCGCGCTGCCGACGGCTTCGTGCGCGCCTGGTGACAGCGACGGGCTGATCGCGGGCGTCGGCGCGGTGGTGGTGTTCCTGCCGCAGATCCTGATCCTGTTCCTCTTCATCCTGGTGCTGGAGGCGTCGGGCTACATGGTGCGCGCGGCGTTCCTGATGGACCGGCTGATGGCGCAGGTCGGGCTGTCGGGACGCGCGTTCATCCCGTTGCTCTCCAGCTTCGCCTGCGCGGTGCCCGGCATCATGGCGACGCGCACGATCGACGACGAGAAGGACCGGCTGACCACCATCCTGATCGCGCCATTGATGACCTGCTCGCGCGCGGCTGCCGGTCTACACCATCATCATCGGCGCGTTCATCCCGCGCGCGCGGTGCTGCCGGGCGTCGGGCTTGCAGGGGCTGGTGCTGCTGGGCTCTACCTGATGGGCATCGCGGGCGCGTTCGTGGCGGCGCTGGTGCTGCGGCGGACGGTGACCAGGGGCGCCTCGTCGGGGTTCCTGATGGAAATGCCGAAATACCAGTGGCCGCAGTTTCGCGACATCGCGATCGGGCTGTGGACGCGCGCCGCGATCTTCCTGAAGCGCGCGGGCACGATCATCGCGGGGACGACGGTGGTGCTGTGGCTGCTGCTCAGCTTCCCCAAGCCGCCGGAGGGCAGAGCGCCGGTCGACTATTCGATCGCGGGGCGGATCGGGCACGGTATCGAGGTCGTGGTGGCGCCGATCGGCTTCAACCGGGACATCAGCCTGGCGCTGATCCCGGCGATGGCGGCGCGCGAGGTGGCGGTGGCGGCGATCGGCACCGTCTACGCGATCGACGATCCCGAGGGCGAGGGCGGGCAGAGGAGCATCGTCGAGAATCTGCAGAACCGCTGGACGCTGCCGACCGCGCTCGCCTTCCTGATGTGGTTCGTGTTCGCGCCGCAGTGCATTTCGACGATTGCGGTGACGCGGCGCGAGACCAACGGGTGGAAGTGGCCGCTGTTCATGGTCGGCTATTTGTTCGCGACCGCCTACGTCATGGCGGGCATCACCTACTGGGTGGCGGTCGCGCTGGGCCTCTGAGCGGAGAATCAACATGGCGGGCAGCGTCAACAAGGTGATCCTGGTCGGCAACCTCGGGCGCGACCCGAGAGCCGCAGTCTTCCAGAACGGCGGCAAGGTGGTGAACCTGCGCATCGCCACGTCCGAGAGCTGGAAGGACCGCAACACGGGCGAGCGCAAGGAGAAGACCGAGTGGCACTCGGTCGTGATCTACAACGAGGGCTGGCCAACGTCGCCGAGCGCTTCCTGCGCAAGGGCTCGAAGGTCTACATCGAGGGCCAGCTCCAGACCCGCAAGTGGCAGGACCAGAACGGGCCAGGACCGCTACTCGACCGAGGTCGTGCTGCAGGGCTTCAACGGCGTGCTGACCATGCTGGACGGGCCCGGGCGGCGGCGCAGGGCGGCGGCGGCGGCGGCGGCGGCGGCGACGACTGGGGCGGCGGCGACGATTTCGGCGGCGGCTCGGCGGCTATCGGGGCGGCGGCGGCGGCGGCGGCATCCGGCGGCGGCGGGAACAGCAAGGGCGGCGGCGGGTTCGGTCCAGGGCGGCGGATTCGCCGACGACCTCGACGACGACGTGCCGTTCTGAACGGCCGGTCCTTCGGCCACCGCACCGGAGTTGATCCGACGCCTGGACGCGACCCGACCCATGCCGCGTCGACGTCGCCGCGCGACGCGACCGGCGCGCGGCGCGACCTGCGCGGCGCGGGACGACCTGGCATCGTGAGTTCGCCGCCGAGCTGTGCGACGCGCCGGTCGCGCTGGTCACCTGGTCGAGGAGCGAGACCAGCGCTTCCTGGCGCGCGGGCACCGACGCTGGAGGCACGCCGCGCGACGACAGCTTCTGCGCGCACGCGCTGGGCGGCGCGACCTGCTGGAGGTGCCCGACGCCGCCGCCGACCCGCGCTTCGCCGACAACCCGCTGGTCACCGGCGCGGCGGCGTGCGCGCTTCTACGCCGGCGCGCCGCTGGTCTCGCCCGAGGGCGTGCCGCTGGGCGCGGTGTGCGTGCTCGACACGCGCCGCGCGCCCGGCGGCTGACCGACGCTCCAGCGCGCGGGCTGAAGGTGCTGGCCGGCGCGGCGATGGCGGCGGCTCCACGACGACGCGCGCCGCGCGCGCGCGCGCGCGCGCGGCGCGCGCGCCGCGCTGGAGGCGTCGAGCTCGCTTCCGCACGCTGGCCGACACCATGCCGCAGATGGTGTGGTCGACGCTGCCCGACGGCTTCCACGATTACTACAACGCGCGCTGGTACGAGTTCACCGGGCGTGCCGGCGGGGTCCACCGACGGCGAGGCGTGGAACGGCATGTTCCACCCGACGACCAGGAGCGCGCCTGGGCGACGTGGCGGCACAGCCTGGCGACGGGCGAGCCCTACCAGATCGAGTACCGGCTGAAGCACCACGACGGCACCTATCGCTGGGTGCTGGGCCGCGCGCTGCCGATCCGCGACGAGACGGGCGCGATCACCCGCTGGTTCGGCACCTGCACCGACATTCACGAGCAGAAGCTCGCCTCGGACGAGCGCGAGATCATCAGCCAGGAGCTGTCGCACCGGATCAAGAACATCTTCGCGGTGATCTCCGGGCTGGTCGGTTCGCCGCGCGCGCGCGGCCGAGTTCGCGCCGGCGGCGATCGACCTGCGCCAGCGCATCACCGCGCTGGGCCGCGCGCACGATTTCGTGCGCCCGCACAGCCCGCGTCGCGGCCCGTCGCGCGGCAGGACAGCCTGCACGGCCTGCTGGGCGACCTGTTCGAGCCCTACCAGCGGCCGGGCGAGCGGGCGTCGCGTGTCGGGCGACGACCGGCGATCGACGACCGCGCGGCGACGCCGCTGGCGCTGCTGTTCCACGAGCTGGCGACCAACGCGACCAAGTATGGCGCGCTGTCGGCGGAGGGGGGGGTGACGCTGACGGTGGCGCGAGCGACGGCGACCGCGTGCTGACGCTGGCGCGAGCGGGCGGGCCCGGCGGTGACCGCGCGGCCGGCGGCGGGCGGCTTCGGCAGCCAGCTGATCGAGCTGTCGGCGGTGCGCCAGCTGGGCGGCGAGGTGGAGCGGGCGCGACGGCCGGCCTGGGACGGCGGACGGCGCTGACGCTGCGCGGGCTGCCGCGGCGCGGCCTGCGTTCAGCCGCGCGGCGCGATCCAGCCGGGCATGACGGTCGTCGGTCGGGATCGGCGGTGCCGCGGTCGCGAGCGCGGCGGCGGCGCGGATCGCGGTTTCGCTGAACGGCTTGCGGACGTAGCCGCGCGCGCGCCGCGCAGCGCCGATCTGCGCCGGATTGGCGGTCACGAACACCACCTTCACGCCGTGCTCGGCGCCATCCGCGGGCGATGGTCGGCCCGGTCGCGCCGTCGCGCAGGTTCACGTCGACCAGCGCGAAGTCGCGAACTGCGCCGCGCGCCTCCATCGCGCCTTGCTGTCGGCGGCGATCGCGCACACGGTGTAGCCGGCGTCGGTGAGGATGCGCTCCAGGTCGAGCGCGACGAAGATCTCGTCCTCGACGATCAGCGCGGTCTTGGTCATGGCAGTTCCAGGGTCCGCAGTTCGGCAGCCGCCAACCGAACGCGATCAAGTTCGCCGTTCCGCCCGTTGCCGCGGGTTCGTCGCGCCGCAGCAGGAACACCGCGTGCTCGGCCAGGAGGTTGGCGCCAGCGCGCCGGTCGGCCGGTCGCCGCGCAGGAACCAGGCGCGCTCCACCGCGATGCCGCGCGCGCGCCACGTGGCGCGGAAATCGTCCACCGTCACGTGGTGGATGTTGGGGGTGGCGTACCACGCCTCCGGCAGCTGGCGCGTCACCGGCATGCGCCCGCCCCACAGCAGCGACAGCCGCACCCGCCAATGCGCGAAGTTTGGGAAGCTGACGAAGGCGCGGGTGCCGATGCGCAGCAGCTCGTCCAGCACCGGTCGGGCGCGCGCGCGGTCTGGAGGTCTGGGACAGCGTCTGGCGTGAGGATGGCGTAGTCGAAGCGACAGGCGTCGGGATAGGCGGCGAGGTCGATCTCCAGTCGGCGTCGCCCTGCACCACCGACAGCCCGCGCGCGACGCGCGCGCGGCGGCGACGTTGCCGCGACGCGAGCTCCAGCCCGCGCGCGCGTCGACGGCCGGCGCGGCGCGCGCAGCGCCGCCACAGTGCGCGCCGTCGCCGCAGCCGACGTCGAGTATGCGCGTGCCGGCCGCGACATGATCGGCGATGATCGCGAGGTCGGGGCGACCGAGGGTCTCGCCACCGGCTCGCGGCCAGGAGATCGCAGCCAGCGCGCCAGGACGGCGAGCCGCGCCGCGCAGCGCGCGGCGCCGCGTCCGGGTCGAGCCGCTCCATGTAGTTCTTCGGCCGGAGCGGCGCGTGGAAGCCGAGCGGGGCGTAGACGCCGTGCGCGTCGCGCGTGACCAGCGCCACGCGGCGCACGGTCCGCGTAGTCGGGATGGTCGAGGAACCAGCGCACCATGCGCCGCCCGAGCCCCCGCCCGCGCGCCGGCCTCGTCCACCCACACGTCGGCGATCCAGGCGAAGGTCGCGCGGTCGCTGATCGCGCGCGCGAAGCCGACCTGCGCGCCGTCCGCGTCGTAGGCGCCGAGGCAGTGCGAGCCGGCGACCGCGCGCTCGACCGCGCGCGGGTGAGCCCGGGCGACCAGTAGCTGCCCGCCAGCCAGCCGTGCACCGTCGCGGTCGAGCCGCGCGGGATCGTCGTCGAGGCGATCATTCCAGCGAACCCCGAGGAACCCGCCACCACGCGGTCCTGCTCGGGCACGTCGAGCAGGAAGGCGTCGTGGCCGAAGGGGCTCGACAGCTCGACGAAGCTGACCGCCGCGCCGGCGGCGTTGAGCGCATGGACGACGGCGCGCGACTCTGCGGTCGGGTAGAGCCAGTCGGTGTCGAAGCTGACCAGGCAGAAGCGCGCCGGGTGGCCGCGGAACGCGTCGGCGAGGCGGCCGCCATGCTCCTCGGCCAGGTCGAAATAGTCCATCGCGCGGGTGATGTAGAGGTAGGAGTTGGCGTCGAACCGGTCGACGAACGACAGCCCCTGGTGGCGCAGGTAGCTTTCGACCTGGAAATCGGCGTCGAAGCCGAACGACTTCGCCTCCCTCGCCTGGAGGCGGCGGCCGAACTTCTCGGTGAGACCGGCCTCGGACAGGTAGGTGATGTGCGCGGCCATGCGCGCGACCGCGAGGCCGGCGGCGGGGGGCTCGCCCGCGTAATAATCGCCGCCGTTCCAGCAGCGCGGGTCGGCCATCACCGCCTGCCGCCCCACCTCGTGGAACGCGATGTTCTGGGCCGTGTGACGCGCGGCGGTGGCGATGGCGACGCAGGCACGCACGCGGTCGGGGAAGGTCGCGGCCCAGCTCATCGCCTGCATCCCGCCCATCGACCCGCCGACCACCGCGGCGAGCGAGCGTATGCCGAGATGGTCGAGCAGCATCGCCTGCGCGCGGACCATGTCGCGGACCGTGATGACGGGAAAGCGCATGCCGTAAGGGCGCGCCCGGTCGCCGGGTCGATGCGAGGCCGGGCCGGTCGAGCCCATGCAGCTGCCCAGCACGTTGGCGCAGACGACGAAGTGGCGGTCGGTGTCGATCGGCCGGCCGGGGCCGACCATGCGCTCCACCAGCCGGGCTTGCCGGTGCGCGGGTGCGCGCTGGCGACGTGCTGGTCGCCGGTCAGCGCGTGGCAGACCAGGACGGCGTTGCCGCGTCGGCGCGAGCGTGCCGTAGGTCTCGTAGGCGACCTCCACCGGCGACAGGCGTGCCGCCGCCGTCGAGCGCGAGCGGCCCGGGCAGCGTCACGTGCCGCGCCAGCCCGAAGCGCTGGGTCCGTGTCGAGGCCATTAGGGTCGCCACGGTCCCGTCCGCTGGGCGGCGCGACCGAGGCGGGCTGGCGAGGCAAGCGCGGCGCCGACGCTAAGCGCGCGCCCCAAGGCGACGCTGGCGCACCCGAACCCAAACCGTGGATCATGGGCATCGCGCCCTACGTGCCCGGGGCGCAGCACCACCGACGACGGTCGGCGGGTCGCCAAGCTGTCGTCGAACGAGAATCCGCTGGGCACCAGCCCGCGCGCGCGCCGCCTTCGAGGCGGCGGAGCGCACGCAGGAACGCTATCCCGACGCCGGCGCGCCGAGCTGCGCGAGGCGGTGGCGGCGGCGCACGGGCTCGACCCGGCGCGCGTGATCTACGGCAACGGCTCGGACGAGCTGCTGCACCTCGCCGCCGGCGCCTTCGCCGGGCCGGGGGACGAGGTGATCCACGTCCGCTACGGCTTCGCGGTGTACGAGATCGCGGCGCGGCGCGTCGGCGCGACGCCGGTGATCGCGCCCGACGCGGACTATGCCACCGACGTCGACGCGATCCTGGCCGCGGTGACCGAGCGGACCGGCTGGTGTTCCTCGCCAACCCCAACAACCCGACCGGCACCTTCATCCCGCGCGCCGAGATCGCGCGGCTGCACGCCGGGCTGCCGGCCGACATCCTGCTGGTGCTCGACCACGCCTACGCCGAGTACCTGGCCGTGGACGACGACGGCGGGCTGGAGCTGGCGAGCGCGCGCCCAACGTGCTGGTCACGCGCACCTTCTCCAAGATGTACGGGCTGGCGGCGGAGCGGATCGGCTGGGGCTACGCCGCGGCGCCGATCATCGAGGCGATGCACCGCATCCGGCTGCCCTTCTCGATCACCATCGCCGGGACCGCGGCAGCGGTGGCGGCGCTGGCGGACGAGGAGTTCGTCACGCACGCGCGCGCGCACAATGCCGAGTGGCGGGCGTGGTTGGCCGCGGAGATCGCCAAGCTGGGCAATGCGGGGCTGCGCGCGGTGCCGAGCCAGGCGAACTTCGTGCTGGTGGTGTTCGAGGGGAAACTGACCGCGGAGGCGGCGTACAAGGGGCTGATGGACGCAGGCTATATCGTGCGCTGGCTGCCGGGGCAGGGGTTGCCGCACGGACTGCGGATCACGATCGGCACCGAGGACGAGACGCGCGGGGTGCTGGCGGCGCTGCGGGCGCTTACCGGGCAGCCGGCTCCAGCGCGTTGATCGCGGCCCAGACGCGGGCCTCGATCTCGCGCGCGGGGAGGCCGGGGGCGGATCGGCTCGCCGAGGCGGACGCGTGACGGGGCCGGGGACGGCGTTGCCTCGGCGGGGCGGTGCTCGCCCGAGTTCAGCGCGATCGGCGACCAGCTTCAGCGCCTTGTAGAGGCCGGCGAAGCCGCGGACCCCATCGAGCGGAGCGTCGGGCGCCTCGCCGGGCTTCACGCGCGTGCCCTCGGGATAGACCAGGATCGAGCGGCCGGTCGCCTTCACCGCGCGCCGCCTCCGCCACCATGCGGCGCAGCGCGGCGGCGACGCCTCGCGGTCGACCGCGATCGCGCCGTAGCGGCGCGCGGCGAGCCCCCGAGAGGGATGCGGGCGAGCTCCTGCTTCAGCACCATCGCGGGGCGTCGAGGATCAGCTGCAGCTCCAGCGTCTCGTACATCGCCTGGTGCTTGGCGGCGTAGAGCACCTGGCCGGTCGGCAGCGTGCCCTCGACCGGCTGCGCACGCCGATGATGGTGCGCGCGGCCCAGCGGTGCATCCCCGTCCACAGGTGCGCCCAGCGGATCACGGCGCGCTGCCCGAACGGCACGGCCAGCGGCAGCGTCGACGAGCCGACGATCACGGCGGAGCAGGCGTAGAAGACGAGCGCGGAACAGCCAGGTGCGCAGGCGTCATCCGCCGAGCCCCAGCCACAGCGCCACCCGGCGCAGCAGCAGCTTGTTGTACTCGTTGACGAGGAGGCCGAGGCGCGGCGCGCTGGGGGCGGAGGGACGCCGTCGCCGAGCAGCACCACGTCGCGGCCCAGCGCACTGCGCAGCTCCATCTTCGCGCGCGCGCATGTGCCAGTCGGAGGTGACCAGGCGGACGGTGCGGTAGCGGTGGTCGCGCACCCAGCGCGCGTCTCCTCCGCGTTGGAGCGGGTGTCGACCGCCTCGCGGCCGAGATCGACGCAGCAGGCGAGGAGCCGCGGCGCGGCGCGATAGGTGCGGACAAGGTCGCGGCCGGTGACGCCGGGGGCGACGCCGGTCACCAGCATCCGCTTCGCCTGGCGCGCGCGCAGCAGGTCGAGCCCGCGATCGATCCGGCCCGGCGCCGCCGGTGGGCACGACGACGGCGTCGGTGGTGGTGCCCTCGAGCGGCCGGCGAGGGTCAGCATGAAGCGGCGAAGCCGAGCACCCAGGCCCAGCGCAGCACCACCGACACCGATCGGCCAGATCACGAAGCGCCAGATCACAGCGTCCGCCGCAGCGACAGCGTGACGGCGGCGCGCGCCGCGCCGCCCGGCCGCGGGCGACGAAGGCGAGCGGCAGCAGCGCCAGCGCGACCAGCCGCCGGTGCCGAGCGCCAGCCCGCCGATGAGCCGGACCCCAGAGCGTCGCCGCGCGACTGCCGACGGAAGGCGACGACCAGCAGCGCGGCGATGCCGCCGACCGCGCCGCCGACCGCGCGTCGCGGGCGATGCGGCGCTGGAACAGGCGGGCGACCTGCGACGTCGGTGGAGCCGAGCATGTGCATGACCTCGATCGTCGGGCGGTGCGCGTCGAGCCCGGCGCGGGTGGCGAGCACCACCACCGCCGCGCTCGCCGCCGCCATCAGCAGCACCAGCCAGCGGCGCCCAGGCCGGTGACCAGCGCCATGAAGGAGGAGACCGGCGACATCCACGCCTCGTGCCGCTCGACCCGCGCGGCCGGCGCGCGGCGCGCGCCGCCAGCCGCGCGGCGACGGCGGCGACGCCGGCCGGGGTCGTCGCGCAGGTCGACGTCGATCAGCGCGGGCATGGGCAGCGCGGGATCGCCCGCCGTCGGCGCCGAGCCAGGGGGCGAGCGGGGCGCCGGCTCGGCTCGGCGCGGGGCACGGCGCGGGCGCGCGCCACGACAGCGGATCGGCGCGCAGCACGGCGAGCGCGCGCGCGCGGCGGCGTCGCGCGCGCGGCGGGATCGGCCAGCGCGACCTGCACCGTCAGCCGCCGGCGAGCTGGCGCGAGCCGCGAGGCGGTGGCGTTGCGTCGCGTCGCCAGCCCCAGCGCGGCGGCGAGCACCGTCAGGAACAGCATGATGGCGAGCACCCACGTCATCGCGCGCACGCCGCCGCGCCCGTCCAGCACGCGTTTGCGGGCCGCGCCGGCGGGGCGCCGCGGCGGCGCTCACGCGGCGGGGCGCGCGGGCCGGACGGCGCAGCGCGCCGGTGGGATCGAGCAGCCGGCCGCGGTCGAGCCGCATCATCTGCGCGCCGCCGATGCGGCTCAGCAGGTGCAGGTCGTGGGTGGCGACCACCACGGTGGTGCCGAGCGTGTTGAGGCTCTCGAACAGCTGCAGCAGGCGCTCGCCATCCATGTCGGGGTCGAGGTTGCCGGTGGGCTCGTCGGCGAGCAGCAGTTCGGGCCGCGCGATCAGCGCGCGGGCGATGGCGACGCGCTGCTGCTCGCCGCCCGACAGCGTCGGCGGGCCGCGTCGGCACGGTCGCGCAGGCCGACCCAGGCCAGCATCTCCGTGACCGGCGGCACCAGGTCCGCCTCCGCCACCCCCGCGACGCGCAAGGGAAGCGCGACGTTGTCGGCGACGGAGAGGTGCGGAACGAGGCGGAAGTCCTGGAACACCACGCCCATGCGGCGGCGGAAGCCGGGCAGGCGCTCGCTGCGCGGCAGCATCACCGTGTCCTCGCCGAACAGGCGGATCACGCCGCGGCTGGGCCGCCGCGCCAGGTAGAGGAGCTTGAGCAGCGAAGTCTTGCCCGCGCCGGACGCGCCGGTGAGGAAGTAGAAGGAGCCCGCGGCGAGGCTGAACGACAGGTCGCTCAGCGTCTCCGCGCCGTGGCCGTAGCGCAGGCCGACATGCTCGAACTGGACGATCGTCACGCGTGCCGCGCGCTGCCCCGAGCCACGCCATCGCACGGGGGCGGGCGCGCGCGCATCAAGCGCCCGGCGCGGACCCTTGCCAAGGGCTTCGCCCGTGCTTAGATTCGCGCCGAGCATCCGCCAGGGCGACGCGAGCGCCAGCCATGATCCTCGAATGCCCCGAGTGCCAAACCCGCTACCTGGTGCCCGACAGTGCGATCGGCGTGGAAGGGCGGACGGTGCGCTGCGCCAATTGCCGCCACAGCTGGTTCCAGGAGGGCCGCGCTGGTGGCGCCGTCGCCGCCGATCGCCGATGCCGCCGCCGCCGCGCCGCCGCCGACGCGCGACGCCGCCCCACCGCCCCCGCCGCCGCCGGCCGCGCCGCCGCCGGTGGTCGGCCGCCGGATTACGGCGCGGCCCGCGGCGACGCGCCGCGACCGCCGCCGCGGCGCAACCCGGCGCGGCGCTGGACCGCGATGGCGCTGGTCGCCGCGGCGCTGCTGATGCTGGCGCGGTCGGGCTGATCGCGTGGCTGGGAAGCGCCCGGGGCTGCTGCAGCGCGCCGGGCTGTTCGGCGGCGCCGAGACGCCGCTCCGGCTGGTCGACAATCCGATCGAGCGGCGCGAGCTGGAGAACGGGTCGGAACTGTTCGCGGTCAGCGGCCAGGTCGTCAATCCCTCGGCCAGCCGGCCGCGCGTGCCCGACATCCGCGCCGACCTGCGCGACGCGCAGGGGCGGCTCGTGTTCAGCTGGACCATCACGCCGGCGCAGCGCACACTGGGGCCGCGCGGGCAGCTCGACTTCAACTCGGCGACGCTGGACGTGCCGGCGAATTCGAAGCGGCTGGAGCTGAGCTTCGCGGGCGAGGACGCGGGGTGATTGCGTGCCCGGCGGCCGCGAACCGCCAGCGCCGATGCTTCGCCATGCGCCGGCTAGGGGCGCGCCCTTACCAGCTGCCCTCGGGCGGACATCACGTGCGGTCGTGGCGGAACTGGTAGACGCGCAACGTTGAGGTCGTTGTGTCCGAAAGGACGTGGAAGTTCGAGTCTTCTCGACCGCACCAGTGATCCGGATCGCCGTCGCGGCGATGATCCTTAGCTTTCCCAGCGCGTTGGCAGCGGCGTAGGGGCGTTTCCCCGTTTCCCTGACGGCCACGAGTCGCCGTTTGACCGCTTTCCTCCACGCCATCGGCACCGCGGTGCCCGGGCACGACATCCACCACGCCTTCGTCGACTGGGCGCGGGCGCGGCTGGACGGCACGCGCGCCGTGTTCGATCGCATGGCGGGGCGGGCGGGGATCGACCATCGCTGGTCGGTGCTGCCGGCCGGGCGTGTCGCCGGTGGGGCCGGCGGGTTCTACGCGCGAGGAGCCGCTGCCGGGCACGGGCGCGCGGATGGCGCTGTACGCCGACGCCGCGCCCGACGCTGGCGCTGGCGGCGATCGCGCGGTGCGCGCGCCAGGTGGCGCTCGACGGCGATCACGCACCTGGTGGTGGCGAGCTGCACCGGGTTCGTGTCGCCGGGGATCGACCAGATCATCGCGGCGCGGCTGGGGCTGGCGGGGTCAGTCGAGCGGCGGATGGTGGGATTCATGGGTTGCTACGCCGCGGTGGCGGCGCTGCGCACGCGCGGCACATCGTGCGCTCCGACCGGCGGCGCGCGTGCTGGTGGTGACGGTGGAGCTGTCGACGCTGCACCTGCAGGCGGTGCGCCGAGATCGAGCCGCTGCTCTCCATGCTGCCGTTCGGGGATGGGGCGGCGGCGGGACTGGTGACGGCGGAGCGGCAAGGGTTCGCGCTGGAGGCGCCGTTCGCGGCGACGCTGCCCTACAGTGCGGCGCTGATCCGGTGGGACATCACCGATCGCGGCTTCGCGATGCACCTGTCGGGCGAGGTGCCGGGCGGATCGCGGCGGGCTGGCCGACCCGGACTTCGCCGCGGCGGCGCTGGGCGGCGGGCGCCGGGGAGATCGACGGCTGGGCGGTGCACGCCGGCGGGCGCTCGATCCTGGACGCGGTGGCAGGGCGCTACGCGCTGCCGGCGGACGCGCTGGCGGCGTCGCGCGCGGTGCTGGCGGACGTACGGCAACATGTCGTCGGCGACGCTGATGTTCGTGCTGGCGCGGCTGCTGGACGGGCCGCCGGTCGAACGCGGCGTGGCGCTGGCGTTCGGGCCGGGGCTGGCGGCCGAGGGGCTTCGGTTCGCGTCGCGCATGAAGCGGGCGGCGGCGCCGACGAGCTGATGGACGCCGACGACCTCGACCCGCCGACGACCTACGCCGACGGTGGTGCGCGACCTGGCGCAGGTGAACGCGGTCACGCTGGCGGCGCGGCCGACGCTGGCGTTCCTGGCGCGGGCGGCGCGGGGGCGCGAGCGGCTGAAGCTGCTCGACGTCGGGTTCGGCGACGGCGACATGCTGCGGCGGATCGCGCGCTGGGCGGCGCGGCGCGGGGTCGCGGTGAGCTGGTCGGGCGTCGACCTCAACCCGCGCAGCGAGGCGGCCGCGCGCGCGCACACGCCGCCGGCTGCCGATCCGCTGGGTGACCGGCGACTATGCCGATCTCGCGGGGAGGGTGGGACTGCGTCATCTCCAGCCTGGTCGCGCACCACATGACGCACGGGCGGAGCTGGTCGCCTTCCTGCGCTTCATGGAGGCGAGGCGCGGGTCGGCTGGCTGGTCAACGACCTGCACCGCCACGCGCTGGCCATCGCCGGCTGGCCGCTGCTGGCGGGCGCTGTTCGCGCTGGCACCCGATCGTGCGCCAGGACGGCCATGTCTCGATCGCGCGTAGCTATCGCCCGCCGAGTGGCCGCCGCTGCTGGCGGCGCGGGCATCGCGACGCGCGGTGTTCGCGCCTTTCCGTTCCGGCTGTGCGTCGGCTGCCCTGCGCTGATCGTCGGCGGCGGGCCGGCGGGGCGGCGGCGGCGATCGCGCTCGCCGCGCCGGGCGCGGCGCGCTGGTGCTGGAGCGGACGCGCGCGCCCGGCGTCGGCTTGTGTGGCGGGTTCCTGAGCTGGCGCACGCTGGAGACGCTGGCGCGGCTGGGGGTGAGCGCGGACGACGCTGAACCCGCGCCGGTGCGCGGGTGCGGCTGTTCGCGCGGCACGGCGGCGGAGGCGGAAGCCCCTGCCGCGCCCGGCGCTGGCGGTGTCGCGGCACGGCTCGACACGCTGCTGCTGGCGCGCGCCGCCGGCGGCGGGGCGGGATCGAGCGCGGCGTCGCGGTGCGGGAGGCGACGGCACGGCGCGCGCTGCGGCTCGAGGCGGACGAGATCGCCGCCGACGCGCTGTTCCTGGCAAGCGGCAAGCACGACGTGCGCGGGAGTGCGCGGCCGAAAGCCGAGGGCGACCCGACGCTGGGGCTGCGCGTGCGGCTCGCCTGCCGCCCGCCGCTGCTGGCGCGGCTGGTGGCGGACGCGATCGAGCTGCACCTGTTCGACCGCGGCTACGCCGGGGCTGGTGCGGCAGGAGGACGGGAGCGCCAACCTGTGCCTGGCGGTGCGCCGCTCGCGGCTGGCCGAGGCGGGCTCGCCGGCCGATCTGCTGCGCGCGCTCGGCGACGAGCTACCGGTGCTTGGGGAGCGGCTCGCCGAATCGGGCGCGGGCGCGGCGATCGATGCCGTCGCCAACGTGCCCTACGGCTGGCGCGCGCGCACGACGGCGCCGGGCGTATGGCGGCTGGGCGACCAGGCGGGTGCATCCCCCTGGCGGGCGAGGGGATGGGGATCGCGCTGGCGAGCGGGGTCGCGGCGGCGCGGCGCTGTGCCGCGGGGGAGGCGACGACGGCGTGGCAGCCGCGCTCGCCCGGCGCTGGCGGCCGCTCGACGTCGCGGGCTGGTGGGCGCATCGCCGAGCGGCCGCTGCGGCCGACGTCGGCGCGCGCCGCCTGCCCGCGGCTGATCCAGGTTGTCGCCCGCGCCACGCGGATCGCGCATCCGGCTTGATGACGCCACGCCACGGCCACGACATGGAGCCGCATGGACAAGCTCAATCTCTCCGACGCCGAGTGGAAGCAGCGCCTGCCCCGACGCAGTATCACGTGCTGCGCGAGGCGGGGACCGAGCGCGCCTTCTCCGGCGAGTATAACGGCAACAAGGGACGGCGTTACCACTGCGCCGCGTGCGCCAGGACCTGTTCGACAGCGCCGACAAGTATGACAGCGGCTCGGGCTGGCCCAGCTTCACCCAGCCGATCGCGCCCGAGGCGGTGACCGACCACGACGACACCAGCCACGGCATGACCCGCACCGAGACGCGCTGCGCCCGCTGCGACAGCCACCTGGGGCACGTCTTCCCGGACGGCCCGCCGCCGACCGGGCTGCGCTACTGCATGAACTCGGTCAGCCTGGACTTCCATCCGCGGCGTGGCCCCCTCCCCCCCCGCGCAACCTGAATGGGAGACGGGGGGCGGCCATTGTTAAGCCGCCCCCCGCAAGCCGCCCCGCCACGGCCGACGTCATGGCCCGCGCCCGCACCCCATCGCCCTGGCGCCGCCGCTTCTGGCTGGCCGTGAAGATCGCTCTCGCGCTCGCGGTGCTGGCGCTGATCGCGCTGGTCACCGCGGTGTACGTCGCGCGCAGCGAGCTGCCGAGCTTCGACAGCCTCAAGTCCTCGCCCAACGGGCAGATGATCCGCGTCCACGCCGCCGACGGCACGCGTGCTGGTGTCGCTGGGCCGAGCTACGGCGAGTGGCTGCCCTACGACCGCATCCCCAAGGTGATGCGCGACGCCATGGTCTCGGTCGAGGACCGCCGCTTCCGCCAGCCACCTGGGCGTCGATCCGATCGGCGTCGCGCTCGGTCGAGGTGCGCTGGAACAAGGGGCGCTGGACGCAGGGCGGGTCGACCATCACGCAGCAGCTGGCGCGCAACATCTTCCTGAACAGCGCAGAAGAAGTTCGGCCGCAAGGCGCGCGAGATGATCCTGGCGCTGGCGCTGGAGCGCAAGTTCTCCAAGGACCAGATCCTGGAGCTGTACCTCAACAAGGTCTATTTCGGCGGCGGCGCCTACGGCATCGACGCGGCCAGCGCGCTTCTTCGGCCACGGCGCGGACGAGCTGACGCTGGCGAGGCGGCGATCATCGCCGGCCTGGTCAAGGCGCCGAGCAACTCCGCCCCCACCGCAGACGCCGAGGCCGGGGTGGGGCGCGCCGGCGTGGTGCTGGACGTCATGGTGGACACCGGCGCGATCACCGCGACCGAGGCGCGGGCGGCCGATCCCGACGCGGTCAAGCTGGCGCCCGAGCCGCGGCAGAACAGCGTGCGCTACTTCACCGACTGGGCGCTGCCGCAGCTGGAGACGCTGATCGACGAGACCGAGGCGCCGCTCGACGTGTGGACCACGCTCGACCTGCGATGCAGCGCGCCGCCGACGCCGCGATCCGCGCCAGAACGCGCCGGGCGGCAGGGCGCGCTGGTCAGCGCTGGACCGCGACGGCGCGGTGCGCGCGATGGTGGGAGGCAAGGACTACGTCTCCTCCATCTACAACCGCGCGACGCAGGCGCAGCGGCAGCCGGGCAGCGCCTTCAAGCTGTTCGTCTACCTGGCGGCGCTGGAGGCGGGGCGGAAGCCCGACGACACCGAGGTCGACGCGCCGGTGACGCTCGACGGGTGGAGCCCGCGCAACGATTCGCGGCGCAACTCGGGCGAGGTGACGCTGCGCACCGCCTTCGCCTACTCGCTCAACACGGTGGCGGCGAAGCTGGGACAGGCGGTCGGGCTTCACCCACCGTCGCCGACATGGCGCGCCGCTTCGGCATCACCACGCCGATCAACACCATCCCGTCGATGGTGCTGGGCACGTCGACGTGCGGCTGATCGACATGACCCGCGCCTTCGCCAGCGTCGCCAACAAGGGCGTCGCGGTGGTCCCCCTACGGCATCACCAAGGTGGTGACCGGCGAACGGGCAGACGATCTACCAGCAGCAGGTCGACCGCAGCCACGTGCTGGTCGCGCCCTACGTCGCCGCCGAGATGACCGACCTGCTCAGACCGCGGTCAATACCGGCACCGGGCGCGCCGCGCAGATCGGGCGGCCGGTGGCGGGCAAGACGGGCACCACCTCCTCGTCGCGCGACGGCTGGTTCCTGGGCTTCAGCAGCGGGCTCACGACGGGCGTGTGGATGGGCCGCGACGACGCGCGGCCGGTGCGCGGCCTGCACGGCGGCACCGCCCCGCGCGCGCCTTCGCCCAGTTCATGAAGAGCGCGGTCGCCAAGCGCCCGATCGAGCAGTTCGAGACCGAGGTGACGCTGCCCGAGTGGCAGCTGGAGCCCGACGAGGAGAGCTATTTCGGCCAGCCCGACAACGGCGTGTTCGTGGACGAGGACGGCAATCCGATGGGCGACCCCCGACCGGCCGACCGCCGCTCCGCGCGGCGCGCCGTGGGCAGGCGCTGCCGCGCGCCGTCGAACGAGGCGCGCCCGCCGACGACGAGCGCCCGCGCGGCGGACGCGCCCTGGCTGCCGCCGGAGTCGATCGCGGCGACCCGCGCGGGCAGCAGCTCGACCAGGATGGATCGACGCGGTGACCGGGGCGCGACGCGCCGCCGCCGCGTCAGCGCGGGACCGACGACCGCCCGATCCAGTGAAGCGCCGCGCCGTGGCGCGCAGCCAGCGGCGCTCGGCGCGGGATCGCGGCCGAGCAGCTCGCGACCAGCGCGTGGAAGCGGGGCGCTGTGGTCCATGTGGACGCGGTGCGCCACCTCGTGCGCGACGGTGGCGCGGCGCACCGCGGCGGGCGCCAGGATCAGCCGCCAGCTGTAGCGGATCGCGCCGTGCGCGCGCAGCTGCCCCAGCGCCGCGCGGATCGCCGACCGCGACCTGGATACACGTCACGCCCGGCGGCGCGGCGTAACTCGCGGTCTCGGCGCTGAGCGTCGAGCGCCTGGCGCGCAGCCACGCCTCGCGACGCGGCGGGCGAAGGCGTCGTCGCCACCCCGGCGAGCAGCCAGCCGTCGCCGCGCGCGGCGCGCGGCCGTCGGCCTGCTGGACCAGCGTCAGCGTCTCGTCGCCGACGGCAGCGGCGCCGTCGACGAACGGGCGCGCGCGCGGCAGCCGCGCGCGCTGCGCGGCGAGCCATTGCTGCCCCTTCCGCCCCAGGCCAGCGCCGGCGCGAGCGCGGCGCGCGCGGGCAGCGTCAGGCGGACGCGGCCGGTGACGGGGTCGAAGGCCAGCTTGACCCGGCGCGCCTGCGGATGCCGGACGACCTCGATCCCGCTCACAGGTCGCGGTCGACCAGGTGGGTCTCCAGGTCGCCGGCGTCCTCCTCGCTCACCGTCCAGCCGCGCACGACTGCCGGCGCGGTGCACCGCCTCGCGGTCGCCGCTCACGAGATAATGCCAGTCGGGCAGCGCGGCTCGCCCGCGGCGCGCAGGCGATAGGCGCAGGTGGACGGCAGCCAGTCGATCTCGCGCAGCTTGGCGTTGGTCAGCCGCACGCACTCGGCGACATAGGCGTGGCGATGCCTGTAGTCCGAGCAGAGGCCGGCGCGGCGGTCGAGCAGGCGGCAGGCGACGTTGGTCGGCATCAGCTCGCCGGTGTCGGCGTCCTCCAGCTTGTGCAGGCAGCACTTGCCGCAGCCGTCGCACAGCGCCTCCCACTGCCCGCGGTCGAGCGCCTCCAGCGGCAATTCCCAGAACTTCACGTCACCCAGCGCTCGATCTCGTCCGCGATCTGGCGCGGCGTGCCCTCGGTCGGCAGCAGCGCCACCGGCCTGCCGGTCGGGTCCATGAGATAGGCCTGGCGGCTGTGATCCACCAGATAGCCGCCGCCGGAACCGGGGGGATGCAGCCGGAAGTAGACGCCGTAGCCCTTGGCCAGCGCGGCGATCGCGGCGGGCGAGCCGGTGAGGCCCACCATGCGAGGGTGGAAGGCGGAGACGAACTGCTTGAGCACCGCGGGCGTGTCGCGCGCGGGATCGACCGGTGACGAAGACGGGGTGACCTTCGCCGCCGCCGGCTCGCTCCTGCTCCACCAGCTTCAGCCCGGCGCCGATCTTCTGCACGTCGACCGGGCACACATCGGGGCAGAAGGTGTAGCCGAAATACATGATCCGCCACGGCCGGCGAAGTCGCGGTCGGTGCGCGGGCGGCCGTCCTGGTCGGTGAGCGCGAAGGGCGCGCCGATGCGGGCCCCCTCCAGCGGCGGGCGCGCCGGGGCGTCGGCGGCGGGCGAGCAGCCGGCCAGCGCCAGCGGGCGGAGGGCGCAGGCCGCGCATGTTCATGGCGGGGCCAGCCTGATCTGTTAGGCGCGCCCGGCGCGAACAAGTCGCGCATCTGGGGATCGCGCATGAAGCCCCGTTTCGCCCTCCTCGGCCTCGCCCTCCTCGCCGCCGCCGCGCCGGCGCAGCAGCAGTCGGCCAGCTACAAGTTCCTGGAGGCGGTGCGCGCCGCGAAGGGCGACGACGTCATGGCGATGCTCGACACGCCGGGGCAGACCATCGTCAACACGCGCGATCCCGGCAGCGGGGAAGGCGCGCTGCACATCGTGGTGAAGCGCGGCGACATGGCATATCTCAACTTCCTGCTGTCGCGGGGCCGACGCCAACCTGCGCGACGGCGCGGCAACACCCGCTGCTGCTGGCGATCCAGTTCGGCCAGACCGACATGATCGCGCCGAGCTGGCGGCGCGCGGCCCAACCCAAACCTGGGCAACGCGCGGCGAGACGCCGCTGATCCGCGCGGTGCAGCGCGCGACCTGGGCGCGGTGCGCGCCTGCTCGGCGGGGGCCGACCCGACCAGCGCGACTGCTCGCCGGCCAGTCGGCGCGCGACTATGCCAAGAACGATCCGCGCGACCCGCGGTCGCCAAGCTGATCGAGGAGACGCCGAAGAAGGTGCGGCGCCGCGCCCGTGGCGGGCCGAAGCTCGGCGCACTCGCCCCGCTGGGCTGAGCGGAGTCGACCGCGTCGCCTGCTCCAGCCGGCATCGCGTCGACGGAACGTCGACGGGTCGGTCGCCGGCCGCGGCGGCCGGGTCGTGGTGCGCGGCGGCGCGGCGCGGCGCGGCGCGCGAAGGCGCGCGCTTGCGGGCGTGCGGGGCAGCGGCGTGGGTCGCCGCCTCGCGCACGATCTCCGCGTCGTAGCGGTCGGCGACGATCAGGCCGGTGCGCGCGGGCAGGGAAGGCCTCGCCGTCCACCGGCGCGCAGTCGAACCGGCCGGCAGCGCCCAGTAGAAGCGGTCGCAATGCGCGAGGTAATCCTGCCACTTGCCGTCGCCCAGCAGGTCGGCGCGCGACACCTTGATCTCGACGATGACGATGCGCCCCTTGGCGTCGAGCGCCATCAGGTCGGCACGACGGCCGCCGTCGAGCGGCACCTCGGCGATGGCGGTGAGATCGTGCCGCAGCAGCATCCGCGTGACGCCGCGCGCGACGTCGGCCGCGCAGGCGGCGAGCTGGGTCGTCGGATCCCAGCGGAAGAAGGCGCCGTCAGGGGACGCGGAACATCGCCAGCGCCCACCGGCCGCCCACAGAACATTGACGGCGAACACGGGCAAGCCGCGCCGCCTGATCAGCGATAGAAGACGTGGTTGCCGATCGCGGCGACGCGGGTCTTCTTCCAGCCCGGGGCGACGCGGCGGGCGTGGAAGTAGAGCGCGTTGCGCGGCCGGCTGTCCCAGGCATCGGCCAGCGCGACCTTGCCACGGCGAGGCGCGGTGCGATACTGCGCGCGCGCCGTCGACGGTCGGCACCACGCCGCCGCGCACGAAGGAGAACTGCCCGCGCTGGGTGACGACCGAGCAGGCGTCCGACCCGAAGCGACCCGAGGCGGCGCGGTTCAGGATGACCTGCGCCACGGCGAGCTGGCCAGCGAGCGGCTCGCCCTTCGATTCGAAGTAGATCGCGCCGAGGCGAGGCAGCGCAGCTGCTCGTCGGCCCGGCGGCATCGCCTGCGCGGCGACCGCGGCGGCGAGCCGTGGGAAGGCGACCACGTCACCGGCGGCGGGATCGGCCTCGGGCGCGGGCGCGACGTCGCGCTGGGCGTCCAGCGGGAACGGCGGGGACCGGGTCATCGACAAGGCGAGAACCGCCGGCTGGGCGGTGGCGACCGGGGCGGCCGGAGGTGGCCCTGCGCGCTGCGGTCGATCGGCGGCGATCCGGCGGTGCTTTGCCGGCCACCGCGGCGGCGAGCATCAGGGTAACGGCCGCAAAGGTGGCGGCCCGCTGGAAAGCGACATTCATTCAACATCATGTGCGGTTGGCGCGCGGATCGATCGTCACGGTCGGTATCGACGCCAGTGCGATCGCCCGGCTGGCCCCGACTGCGTCACCGATCGGATCGCACCCGGCGCGGCACAACGCAAATTCAACGATGAGCGGACCTCGCCGCCGGGCGTTAACGAGTCAATTCGCCAGGATCGTTTCAGCGGCGAACCGTTCAGCCTCCGGGATGTCCAGTTCGAACGACCCACAGATCGGGTCGCGCAGCGCGGCGCGGCGCTGCCAGTAATCGTCGAGCGATTCGTCGCTGCCGGGGCGGGCCGGAGGCGATCAGTTCGGTGCGCGCCGGAGGGCCGAGCCGCGCTCCAGCATGCGGGCGACCGCCTCCAGGACCGCGACAGGATCGCGCCCGCCTGGTCGTCGCCGCGCGCGCACCACGGCCGCGAGGCCGCCGGCGTCGTTGACCCGCCGGAGCAGCGCCGCCACGCGCATCGCGGCGGGCGCCGGTCGCTCACGGCGCGGCGTAGCCGGGCAGGTCGGCGAGCGCGATGCGCGAGCGCATGAAGGTGCCGGTGCCGCGCGCCGCCTCCTCGCCGTCGGCGTCGATCAGCCGCGCATCGCCCACGAGACGCGGCGCTGCCCGCTGATCCAGCGCCCTCCGCCACCACCGGGCCGGGGCCGAGCGGGCGGGTGAAGAGCAGGTTGAACTGCGGTGGTCAGCAGGAAGCGGTCCGACACCAGCGCTGTTGCAGGCGTAGAAGGCGGCGTCGTCCAGCATCTTGAAATAGCGGTGCCGTGGACCGCGCCGGCGGCGTGGAAGTGCGCCTCGTCGAGCGTGAAGCGGATGCGCGCCGCCCCGGCGCGACGATCTCCAGCGCGAGCGAACAGCCGGTTGATCGGCGCGGCGGCGTAGAGGCGTTCCAGCGCGCGGAAGTGCGCCGCGCGCCCGCCCGGCCGGGCGGCGTCAGGCGGCATCGCGCGTCGTCGGCGGTGAGCAGCGCCCAGATCGCGTCGCGCGAGCCGGCGCCGCGCAGCTTGGCGACGAACGCCTGGTCGCGCAGCCGCCGCGAGACGCGGGCGAGCGCCTTCAGATGCTCCGCGCCGGCGTCGGGCGGGGAGAGCAGCACGACAACCAGGTCGACCGCGGCATCGTCGACCGCGGCGAACTCGATCGGCTGCGCCAGGCGCACCACCAGCGCGGCGATGCCGGGCAGCCCGGGACCTTGGCGTGCGGGATGGCGACGCCGTCGCCGATGCCGGTCGAGCCGAGACGCTCGCGCTCCGCCAGCGCGTCGGCCACCGCGCGCCTTCAGCCCGAAGGCCGGCGCGGCGAGGGCGGCGACCTGCTGGAACAGCGCCTTCTTGTCGCGGCCGCCAGGTCCGAGCACGTGCGCAGGGGTCGCTGAGCGGTCGCTCCAGTCGTGCCATCAGGCCCGCTCAGCGGCTCTCGACCCAGCCGATGGTGCCGTCGCCGCGGCGATAGACCATGTTGTAGGCGCCGGTGCCCGAGTTCTTGAACAGCAGCGCCTGCGGTGTTGCGCAGGTCCAGCATCATCACCGCGTCGGACACGCTGGCGTCGGGCACGTCGACGCGGGTCTCGGCGACGATCAGCGGGCGTCCGCGGCCTCCTCGTCCTCGCTGGCCGGCGATCCGGCGAACAGGGTGTAGCCGGCGTTGTCGTAGACCGTTGGCTCGTGCGCCCTCCGCGCGCCTCGCCGGCGTGGCGATCCTTGATGCGGCGCATGTAGCGGCGCAGCTGCTTCTCGATCTTCTCCGCCGCGGCGTCGAAGGCGCGGTGCGCGTCGTGGGCGTCGTGGCGACCCTTCAGCACCAGCCCCTGCATGACGTGGGCGACGATGTCGCAGCCGAAGCCGGCGTCGTGCGGCCCTTGCCGAAGGTGACCTGGGCCGAGATGGCGCGGCTGAAATATTTGTCCGCGATCCCTGGATCCGGTCCTCGACATGGGCCTTGAGCGCGTCGCCCACGGCGACCTGGTGACCGGAAACGCGGATATCCATGAAATCTTCTCCTTGATCGCCCCCGGGGACGCGGGTCTCAGGCCGCGGCCTCCCCCCAGAGCGGGTTCTTGACCCCCTCCATAATCGCGGCGTGCTCCGCCAGTTCCGCCGCGGACGGCGCGAAATGTCGCGCCGGGCGCACGGTCACGGTCGCCCGCGCCGCCGCCGCGCGACGGGCGCCGCCACCGCCGGGCGCTCGCTGACCAGGCCGAGCCCGATCTGCCGCCCGCCCATCAGCTCGACGTAGACCTGCGCCAGCAGCTGCGCGTCGATCAGCGCGCCGTGGAGCACGCGGTGCGAGCGGTCGATGCCGTAGCGGCCGCACAGCGCGTCGAGCGTGTGCTTGGCGCCGGGGTGGCGGGTGCGCGCGAGCTGCAACGTGTCGACCATGCGGCTGGTGCAGACGAGGTCGCGCCCGCAGCGTCCCAGCTCCCCGTTGAGGAAGCCGAAGTCGAAGCCGGCGTTGTGCGCGATCAGCGGCGCGTCGCCGATGAAGGCGAGCAGCTCCTCCGCCACGACGCCGAACAGCGGCTTGTCGGAGAGGAAGGCATCGGAGTGGCCGTGCACCGCCTGCGCCTCGGCCGGCATGGCGCGCTCGGGGTGGTAGTAGGCGTGGAAGGTGCGACCGGTCTCGCAGCGGTTGACCAGCTCGACGCAGCCGATCTCCACCATGCGGTCGCCGCCGGGAAGCTGAAGCCGGTGGTCTCGGTGTCGAGCACGATTTCGCGCATGGGATGTTATATCGACCTTCGCGCCGGCACGAGGCAAGCGATCACCGCGGCGACCTGCGCGCGCGTCGCGTCCAGCGGCACGTCGGTGCGGATCACGAAATCGGCGAGCGCGCGCTTCTCGGCATCGGGCGTCTGCCGGGCGAGAATCGCATCGAGCTTCGCCGTCGTCATGCCGGGGCGGGCGAGGACGCGGGCGCGCTGGACGGCGGCGGGCGCGGAGACGACGACGACAAGGTCGACGCGCCCCTCGCCGCCGGTCTCGAACAGGAGCGGGATGTCGAGCACGACCAGCGGCGCGGCGGCGTGGCGCGCGAAAGGCGGCGCGCTCCTCGGCGACGGCGGGGTGAACGATCGCTTCCAGCGCGGCGATCGCGGCGTCGTCGCCCAGCACCGCCTCGGACAGCGCGGTGCGGTTCACGCCGCCCTTTCCCCGGTGGTGCCGGGAAAGCGCGCCTCGATCGCGGCGACGACGCGGCCGGCGGGCCCTGCAGCCGGTGCACCGCGGCGTCGGCGTCGAACACCGGCACGCCGGCGTCGGCGAACATGGCGGCGACGGTGGACTTGCCCATGCCGATCGAGCCCGTGAGCCCGAGCGTGATCACCGGGCGAGTGCTTCGGCGATCAGCTGGCGCGTCTCGGCGATGCCGTAGAGCGCGATGAAGCTGCCCATGCGCGGACCCTGGCTGGATCCCAGCAGCGTCTCGTAGAGCGCGCGGAACCAGTCGCGCAGCTCGGCGAAATCGCCGGTCTTGCCGATCTCGTAGACGATGTTCTGGATGTCCTCGGCGCTGGCGTCCCGGGCAGGCGGCGAGCGCGGCGTCGAGCCGCTCCAGCGCGGCGCGCTCGGTCGCGTCGGGCGCGCGGCGGACGAGGGTCGGCGCCACGAAGTCGCGGTTGTAGGCGAGCGCGTAGGGCACCATGCGATCGAACGCGGGGTGGTCCGCCGCATCGGGCACGTAGCGCGCGAGATAGCCGCGCAACTGCGCCTCCGTCGCGTCGGCGCCGAGCACGCCGACGAGGTTGAGCAGAAGGCCGAAGCTGACCGGCGGGGCGGCGCCGGGCACGGCACCGTCGTGGACGTGATGCACCGGGTTGGCGAGCCGCTGCGCCGCCGTCTGCGCCGGATAGTCGGCGACCGACTTCCAGTAATCGTCCACCGCGCGCGGATCACGCCCAGTGCAGCTGCTTGGCGCGCTTGGGCTCGCGATAGGCGAAATAAGGCCAGGCTCTCCTCCGGGCCGTAGGTCAGCCACTGTTCGATCGACAGGCCGTTGCCCTTGGACTTGGAGATCTTCTCGCCCTTCTCGTCGAGGAACATCTCGTAGTTGAAGCCTTCGGGCGGGCGGGCGCCGAGGACGCGGGCGATCTTGCCCGACTGGATGGTCGAATCGATCAGGTCCTTGCCCGCCATCTCATAGTCGACGCCCAGCGCGACCCAGCGCATCGCCCAGTCGACCTTCCACTGCAGCTTGGCGTGCCCGCCAGGATCGACTGGCGTCGACCGGCGCTCGCCCGTCGCGGGATCGCGCCAGACGATCGTGCCGGCGTCGGCGTCCACCACCTCGACCGGCACCTGCAGACGTGCCGGTGACGGGTGATCGGCAGGAACGGCGAGTAGGTCGCGCGCGCTCGGCGCAGCGCGTCGGCAGCATCACGCCATCACGCGTCGTAGCGGCGCAGCACCAGCCGCAGCGTCGTCGTCGAAGCGGCCGGCGGCGTAGTAATCGGTCGCGAGGCGAACTCGTAGTCGAAGCCGAACGCGTCGAGGAAGCGCGCAGGCGCGCGTTGTTGTGGGCGCCGAAGCTGTCGTGCGTCCCGAACGGGTCGGGGATGCGGCTCAGCGGCTTGCCGAGATGCTCGCCAGCATCGCGCCGTTCGGCACGTTGGTCGGCACCTTGCGCAGGCCGTCCATGTCGTCCGAGAACGCGATGAGGCGCGTCGGCACCGCGTCCCGCGTCAGCACGCGGAAGGCGTGGCGCACCATCGACGTGCGCGCCACTTCGCCGAAGGTGCCGATATGCGGCAGACCCGAGGGGCCGTAGCCGGTCTCGAACAGCGATCGCGTTTTGTCGCCGGCGCTTGCCGTCGGGCCAGCGCTTCACGAGCTTGCGCGCCTCCTCGAAGGGCCAGGGCGGCACCGCCCGCCACCGTGCCGAGCAGCCCGCCGCCGACCGCGTTGCCGAGCACCGCGCCGCCAACGCCACCGGCGATCAGGCCGGTGGTGCCGCTCGACCTACGGCAGCGCTTGTCGACCTGGCGCGGTTGTAGCCGCGATACTTGCGCGCAGTCTGCGCCTCGCCCTTGGTCGGGGTGAAGGTGACGACCGGCTGTTCTGTCGGGGACGAGACCAGCGAGAAGGCGCCGAGCGCCATGAGGAAGTGTTCCCATGGCGGTGCGCATCGGCGAACGCTCTCCGGATCCACGACGTTGATTGCGTGGGCGTATCGTAGATACCCCGCGTCGGTTGCAGTTGCCAATCTGTTCCGGTGCGATAAGCCTCCACCCGTGCTGCCCCACCCCGCGCTCCACGCCAGCCACGCCGGAATCTGGCTGGCCGACGCCGAGGGCACGCGCGCGATCGGGCGGGGCGAGGCGATCCGGGTAGCGGCGGAGACGCCGCTGATCCTGCTCAACGCCCCGCTGATCGGGCAGCGGCTGGGCTATGCCGAGCTGTCGGGGCTGGACCTGCTGGAGCTCTTCGCCTTCCTCCACCCGGCGCGGTTCATGGTGCCGACCCCGGCGGGGCTGGCGCGCGCGGTCGACCTGTCGGCGCCGGCGGAGGAGGCGGAGGCCGCCTCCTTCCTGCGCGAGGCGGCGGCGGCGCTGCTGGCGGTGCCCGACGGGGACTGGCCCGAGCGCGAAGGGCGTGGTCGGCGGCGCAGGCGCTCGCCGGCTGCGCTGGCCGTGGGCGCCGCTGACCGCGCGGCTCGCCAAGCCGGCGGCGGCGAGCGCTGGCTGTTCGCGCGCTGCCGGAGTGGGAGGAGGCAGGCGCCGCGTCCGGCGCCGCGCACGGTGACGCTCGATCCGGGCGCGGTGCAGGCGCGGCTGGCCGCGCTGACCGGCGCGGGGCGGAGGCGCGGCCGGGGCCAGCGCGCCTACGCCGACGCCGCGACGCCGCCTTCGCCCGCGCGGTGCGCGACGCGCCCAACCTGGTGCTGGCGGAGGCGGGGACCGGGATCGGCAAGACGCTGGGCTATCTCGCGCCCGCGTCGCTGTGGGCGGAGCGAGGCGGGCGGGGCGGTGTGGGTGTCGACCTTCACCAAGGCGCTGCAGCGCCAGCTCGCGCACGAGACGCGCGGCTCTTCCCCGACCGGCCGAGCGGCGGGCGCGGGTGGTGACGCGCAAGGGGCGCGAGAACTACCTCTGCCTGCTCAACCTGGAGGACGCGCTGCAGGGCGGCTTCGCCGGGCGCGCCGCGGTGCTGGCGCAGCTGGTGGCGCGCTGGGCGGCGTACAGCGCCGACGGCGACATGGTAGGGGGCGACCTGCCCGGTTGGCTCACCACGCTGTTCCGGCGCAACGGCTCGGTGGCGCTGACCGACCGGCGCGGCGAGTGCGTCTACGCCGGCTGCCCGCACTATCGGAAATGCTTCATCGAGCGCGCGGCGCGGGCGAGCGCGGAGGCGGACATCGTGATCGCCAACCACGCGCTGGTGATGGTCAACGCCGCGCGCGGGCGCGAGACGGCGACGCCGGCCGACTCGCTACGTGTTCGATGAGGGGCATCACCTGTTCGACGCCGCCGATGCGATGTTCGGCACGGCGCTGACCGGCGGTGAGACGATCGAGCTCCGGCGCTGGATCCTGGGCCCGGAGGCGGGCGGGCGCGGGCGGCGGCGCGGGCTGGCAGGCGCGGCTGTCCGACGTCGCCAGCTACGACGAGGCGGGCGGGCGGCGATCGCCGACGCGGTCGGCCGCGGGCGCGCTCGCCGCCGACGGCTGGCTCAGCGGCTGGCGGAAGGGCGAGCCGTTCGGCCCGGTCGAGGCGCTGCTCGGCGCGTGCGCGGGCTCGTCTACGCGCGCGCCGAGCGGTGGGGGACGCGGGCTACGGGCTGGAGACCGAGCTGGCCGAGCCGACGCCGGCGCTGATCGACGCCGCCGGCCGGCCGCCGCGCACGCGCTGGACGCGCTGCTGCGGCCGCTGGTCGCGCTGGGCGGCGGCTGGAGGCGGTGCTGGCGGACGCGCCCGACTGGCTCGACGGCGCGCGCGCGCGCGGGTCGAGGGCGATCGCCTCGCTCGGCTGGCGCGCGGAGACGGTCGGGCGTGGCTGGCGCTGCTCGGCGCGGGTCGGCGGGCCGGCCGACGCCCGACTTCGTCGACTGGCTGGCGGTCGACCGGGTCGGAGGGGCGCGAGTGGGACGTCGGGCTCCACCGCCGCTGGCTCGACCCGACGCGGCCGTTCGCCGAGATCGTGCTGAAGCCCGCGCACGGCGCGCTGGTCACCTCGGCGACGCTGACCGGCGGCGGCGACTGGGAAACGGCGGAGGCGCGCGCGGCGCCGCACCTGCCCGCGCGCCGACGCGGTTCGAGGTGGAGAGCCCGTTCGACTATGCCGCGCAGGCCGAGGTGCTGATCGTCACCGACGTGAAGCGCGGCGACGAGGGCGCGCTCGCCAACGCCTATGCGCGGCTGATCGCGGCGGCGGGGGCGGCACGCTGGGGCTGTTCACCGCGATCCGGCGGCTGCGCGGGCGTCCACGCGCGCATCGCCGACCGGCTGGCGCGCGAGGGCTGCCGCTGCACGCGCAGCACGTCGACCCGATCGACACGGGCACGCTGGTCGACATCTTCCGCGACGACCGCACGCCTCGCTGCTCGGCACCGACGCGCTGCGCGACGGGGTCGACGTGCCGGGCCACTCGCTGCGGCTGGTGGTGATGGAGGGCGTGCCCTGGCCCAAGCCGACGTGCTCCACGCCGCGCGCGGCGGCTGGCGGGCGGCGGCAGCGCCTACGACGACCGGATCGTGCGCGCGCGGCTGGCGCAGGCGTTCGGGCGGCTGATCCGCCGCGCGCGACGACCGGGGCGCCTTCGTGCTGCTGTCGCCGCGATGCCGTCGCGGCTGCTCGACGCCTTTCCGCCGGCACGCCGATCGCGCGCGTGCCGCTCGACGAGGCGGTCGCGCGCGTTGGCTTTCGCGGCCCGCCATACGGGCATGAGGCCGCGTCCAGTCCGCTGATGGAGGCCCGCCTGAAGACGCTGACGCTGCTGCGCCACGCCAAGTCGGGCTGGGACGATCCCATCACCGCGACTTCGACCGGCCGCTCAACCCAAGGGTCGCCGCGCGGCGCAGGTCATGGGGCGGCACCTGCGCGGGCAGGGCGTGGCGTTCGACCACGTCGTCGCCTCGCCCGCGGTGCGCGTGCGCGAGACGCTGGAGGCGCTGTCGAGCGGGCTGGGCGACGCGCTGAAGCCCGCGGTGGAGGCGCGGCTCTATCTCGCCTCGGCCGAGACGATCCTGGACGTGATCCGCGAGCTGCCGGACGGGGCGAGCGCGTGCTGCTGGTGGGGCACAATCCGGGGCTGGAGGAGCTGGTCGTCACGCTGGTGGCGGAGGGCGAGCCGCTGCGCGCGACGGCGGCGCTGAAATATCCGACCGCGACGCGCGGCTGACCCGCTTCGTGCGCCGCGCGATCTGATCCGGAGCTGGGGCCGGACGACTGAACTGCTCCCCTCCCTACAGCTTGAGGGGCTGGGTCCGAGGGCGCGACGAACCTGCCGTAGCAGCGAGCTTCCACCCACCCCGACCCCCTCCCTGAGAGGGAGGGGAGAAGTGAGAGTTTTCCTTCAGCGCCTTGAGCGCCGCGAACGGGCCCCTCCTCCGGCGCCAGCACGCCGGCGTCGCGCAGCGCCCCTCCGCATCCGGCGCGCGCGGGTAGGGATTGAGCGCCAACGCCATCGTCTCCGCCGCAGCCTCGCCTAGATCGATCGCGCCGCCCTCGAACTCGACCGTGTCCAGCGCGTCGGCGCCGAGCTCCACCTCGTCGCCCTCGCTGCCCAGGCTGTCGACGAAGCGGAGCGCCACCGGCTCGTCGACCGCGCCGACAGCGGCTCGCCGCTGACGGTGCACGCCTGCGTCACCGCCGCCTCGACCCGGCCGGTGACGGCGATCCCCGCCGCCTCGCGCCGCACCTCCAGCGTGGCGGCGAGGCGGTCCACCGCGACCAGCCCGAAAACGCGCGCCAGCGCCGCGCGCTCGGCCGGTCGGCCTCGATCGTCACCAGCCGCGGCGCGGTGCCGATGGTGTCGAGCCGCTCGGGCCGCGAGAACTCCGGCGTCACGCGATCCTCCCTGCGATGACCGCGTCGAGCGGCATGGCGTCGAGCCGCGCCTTCAGCGCCGTGAGCCGGTCGGCGACGTGGCGCACCGCCGCCTCCGCCGGCGGTGCGCCGCGATAGAGGTTCCGCTCCAGCGCCGGGGCGAGGTCACCCGCCGCCAGCCCGTCGCGATAGGCGCCGAGCGGCCGCCCAGCATGCTCATCATGCGCCCATGTGCTTGCCGACGGTGATGTCGCCGATGCCGATCTGGCGCAGCTGCCCGTCCATGTCGTCGACGAAGCGCTCGGTCAGCCGCACCGACGCGGGCGTGCCAGCGGGCTCCTCCTCCAGCCGCAGCAGCACCGTCGCCAGCACGGCGGCGATCATGTCGAAGCGGCCGTCCTTGGTGTCGGGCACCTGCCCCTCGACGTACCAGTGCGGCGCGCGACCTTCCGCCACCACCGCATCGTACAGCGGCAGCAGCGCCCCGTCGTCGTCCCGCCCCAGCAATCGCGCCAGCCAACCCACGCCTCGTTCCGCCCGCTTGTGTGCCCGTGAAGCGCGGCATATTGAGGCGATCGGCCGGCGATGCAACGAGCCCGCCCCTGGAGTTCCGATGCGCGTATCCCCGATCCTGCTGGCGGCCTCGGTGGCGGCGACCGCGAGCGCCTGCGCGCCGCTCCGCTCGCACCAGGGCTATATCATCGACGCGGACCTCGTGAACTCGGTCCAGCCGGGCGTCGACACGCGCGCCTCCGTGCTGCAGACGCTGGGCCATCCCAGCTTCGCCGCGCAGTTCAACCAGGGCGACTGGTATTACATCTCGCGCGACAGCCGGAACTACGCCTTCAACAGCCCCCGCGTGCGCGAGCAGCTGACGGTGCAGATCAGCTTCGCCCCGACGGCACGGTGAGCGCGATCCGCAAGTCGGGCGTGGAGCAGGTGGCGCAGGTCGATCCCACCAACAAGAAGACCCGACGCTGGGCCGCGCCTGAGCGCGGCTTCTTCGAGGACCTGTTCGGCAACATCGGCACGGTGGGCAGCGGCATCGGCGGGCCAGAGCCAGCAGCCGACCAACACCGGCAGGCGGGCGGTAGGTTCGATCCGCCTGACGGCGGATGGCGGGCCGCCCGCTCCCCACCCGGCCGCCCATCAGGCATGCTCTTGGGCGGCCGGGTGGGGAGCGGGCCGGCACCGCTGCGCCATCACGCACGATCCTGAACCGCAGCGAACGACGCGATTTCGCGACGGTTCAGTCGAGCGCGCGCATTTCTCCGCAGCGGCGACTCGGGTCGTCCACGGAAGGAGACGGACTATGCGTAAGATCATCACCCTGGCGCTGCTGGCGGCGACGGCGCTGCCGACCGCGCGATGGCGCAGTCGCGCGCGAGCTGCGGCGCGACCGGCAGGACATTCGCGAGGAGCGCCGCGAACTGCGCGACGCGCGCCGCTTCGGCGATCGCGGCCGCCCGCGACGAGCGGCAGACCTGCGCGAGGCGCGGCGCGAGTATCGCGAGGACCTGAGCGACCGCAATCGCCGCTGGGGCCGCAACGACTGGCCGGCTGGCGCCAGAACAAACGGTGCGCTCTACGCGCGGGGCACGGCGGGCGCCGTTCGGCTACTAGCCTTGCCGCCCCGGCCTGCGCATCCGCCCGCCTATTTCGCGCAGCGCTGACCGCCGATCCGTGGCGCGGCGTGCGGCGGCCTATGGCGCGACGCGCTGGGTCAGGCACATGCCGACGTGCTGCTGATCGACTACCACCGCGGCGTGGTGGTGGACGGATCCGCAACTTCTACGGTAGATCCGCCTCGACGCCGATGGCGGTGCCGGCCACTCGGCCCCGCCTCCCATGTCGGCGAATGGGAGGCGGGGCGGGGAGTCGCGCCACACCGGCGCCGCGCCGCTGGTGCCGCGCCGCGTGAAACGCATCGGCGCGGCCTTCCACGTTGGGGTCGGCACAGTCCGCGACGGGGAAGGGACTGTTAGCGCGAACGCGTGAACCAATTTGTCGCGAACCGTGAACAGCCTTCGACTACCCTGCCGCCGAGATCGACCAGCGCCACCGCCGCCCAGAAGGGCGTGGCGCAGCGCCGAGATCGAGCCCGAAGGTGGCCGAGCGCCGCGCGGGACATCGGCCAGGATCATATCGGGATCGATGTCGCCGACCAGCCACGCCGCCTGCGGCGTGCGACCAGAACGCGGCGCGGCGGCTCGCGGCGGCGAAGCGGATCGCGGCGACGCCGGGCGCGGTGGCTGCGCCCGGGCGACCGGCGCGGTGACCAGCGCCGCGCCGCTGGCCAGCGCGCGATAGGCGGCGACCTGTTCCGCCAGCGTTACTTCGGCCGAGCCCAGCGCGAGGCTGAAGCCGTATCATAGCCACGCCGTCCTCGGTCGGCGCGCAGCCCGCGATAGCCGGCGTCCCACAGCCGGTCGCGGAACGGATCGACCCCGACCAGTAGGAGCGTCCGCACCGCGGGCACGTTGAGCGATCCCGCCAGCGCCACGCGCGCCGAGACCGGGCCTTTGAAGCCGCGATCGTAATTCTGCGGCACGTAGAGGCCGGAGGCGGTGTCGAGCTGCACCGGCGTGTCGTCCAGGATCGAGGCGGGGGTGAGGTAGCCGCGCTCCAGCGCCTGGGCGTAGAGGAAGGGCTTCAGCGTCGAGCCGGCCTGGCGATAGGCGCTCGCCGCGTCGACCGCCGGGCGCGGTTGAAGCGCCGCCGATCCCGCCGACATAAGCGAGGACGTCGCCGCTGGCGTTGTCGACCACGACCACCGCGCCGTCGCGGGCGCGTGTCGCGCCGAGCCCCTGCAGCTGGCGGCGCAGCGCGGCGGTGGCCAGCCGCTGCACGCGCGCGTCGAGCGTGGTGGTGACGCGCCGCCCGGCGCTGGTCAGCAGCCGGTCGGCGAGGTGCGGGGCGAGACCGGGATCGAGCGCCAGCCGCGCGCCGGGCCGAGCATCGAGGCGGCGAGGCCGGGAAAGCGGCGCAGTCGCCGCCGCGGGCGATCCGCAGGCGCGGCGGGCGAGCGGCCTCGGTCGCCCGCCTGCGGGTCGGGGAGCAGCGCGGCGAGCAGCGCGGCGTCGTCGGGGTCGAGCGCGTCGAGGGTCTTGCCGAACAGGCCGAGCGCGCGCGGCGCCGATCCCCTGCGCCTCGCCGCGAAAAGCCGGCGAGGGTTGAGGTACCCTCCAGCACCTCTTCGCGCGTCCAGCCGCCGCCAGCGCGCGGGCGGCGCGGATCTGGCGCAGCTTGTCGAGCCAGCCGCGCGCCCCGGCCGGCGAGGTCGGGCGCGAGGAAACCGGCGAGCTGCATCGTCAGCGTGCTCGCGCCGCGCGGCTCGCCGGCGAGCCGGTCGCGGATTGCGCCGGCGAGCGCGAGCCAGTCGACGCCGCCGTGGCGCGAAGCGGTGGTCCTCCGCGGCGACGATCGTCTCGCGGCGACCGGCGCGACTTGGTCGAGCGGCGTCCAGGCCAGCCGCCGCCGCGCGAAGTCGACGCGGGCTGAGTCGAGCAGCACGCCGTGGCGGTCGTAGAGCCACGCCTCCGACGGCGATAGCCGGCGCGGACCTGCGCGTAGGACGGCAGCGGCGGCGGGCGGGTGAGCCAGTCGAGCGGCCGAGCAGCGCGAGGCGACGAGCGACTATTGCCAGATCAGCGCCGGCACGTCACCGAGCGGCCCTCTTGTTCCGGGGTCCACTCGCCCGCGCCGCGCCTGCGGCGTCAGCGGTCCACGAGGCCACGCCGGAACGACGGGTCCGGTGACGGCCTGCTCACCGCTGCGCCACCACCACCGGCGCGAGCGGCAGCTGGGCGCGGATCGCGGGGCTGTACATCGCCTCGACCCGGCTCGGCGGCAGGTTGAAGCGGCCGGCGCCGTTCAGCCGCACCGCGTAGCTCGCCTGGAAGCGCCCGCGCGGCACCCACTGGTAATAGCCGCGCCAGCGTCCTGCCCGCGCTCGACGTAGGCCGGGGACGACGCCGACCTGGACCTCCCCTTGCCGTCGCTGTCGGTCGCGCCGAACTTCACGCCGTCGCCGGCCTGCGCCTGCTGGGCCAGCAGCTGCGACTGGCCGCCGAGGTCGCCGATGATGGTCGCGCCGGCGGGGATCGGATCGTCATGACCACCCAGTTGCGCTCGGCCGTGGCGTCGACCGTGATCGTCACCTTGCACACGTCGCCGCGGGTGAGCTGCCGGCCACGCGCTGCTGGATCACGTCGACGCGGCGGCTCAGGCGATAGCCCGCGAACAGCGGCGCCGAGCGGCACCGCGGCGGTCACCGCGACACTGGTCGCCCACGGCCCCGCGCCGCCGCCTGCGCAGCAGCAGCGGGGAGGGGGCGGGCGGCAGCGCGAAGCTGGCGCTGCGCTGCGCCGGCGGCGAGCGGCCAGCGCGGCTGATCGTGCGCCCGCCGAGGCGAGCGTCGTCGTCCCCGCGATCGCCGTGCGCCGGATAGAGTGCGGCGAAGCGCGCCACCGCGACCGTGCCCCAGGCGTTGGCGGTGGTGGTGTCCCACCGCCCGCGATACTGCCGGCTGGCGACGCCCCCCATCAGCCGCGGCGTGTCGTCCTGCCAGCCGGGACGGCCGAGGATCGCGAGCAGCGCCTTGATCGCGCCTCGTCGGCCCGACTGCATCAGCCACCACGGCGCCTTCGCTCTGGTCGGTGAGGTCGAGCCGCTGCCCCTCGTAGACGAAGCGCTTGCGCAGCTCCGCCTCGCCCAGCGCCTTGAGGTCGGCGGCGTTGGCGAGGCCGGGCATCCGCTCCAGCGCCAGCAGCCAGTCGGCGAGACCGGAGGTCGGCATCTCGGCCGGGCAGCCCGATCTGCCCCAGCATCGCCGGCGTCGCCGCCCCGGCGCGGGCCAGCGCGGCGAAGGCGGCGAGCCGCTGCAGCCGGACGTCGCCGTACTCCTCGCGCCGCAGCCGCCCGTCGAGCACCGCGCGCAAGCCCTCGATCATCCGGTGCGCGGCGCCTCGGGGATCGCCAGCCCGGCCTCGCCGCGAGGCTGAGGGACGTAGGCGGTCAGCGCCTCCGACCCCTGCAGCTGTCGCCGGCCAGTAGCGCAGCAGGCCGTCGGGCGCCTGATAGGTCGGCAGCTCGGCGGCGAGCGCGCTGCCACCCGGCCCGCGTCGCCCAGCGCCACCGCGCGGACAGCGCTGCTCGAAGCAGGTGTACGGGTAGGCCGCCATGTAGCGCGCACCCCGCCAGCGGCGGCGCCAGCGTGTCGGCCAGCGCCACGTCGACGCTGCCGCGGCCGGGCAGCGCGCCCGCCGGGCGCGCGATCGGGATCGACGTCGTGTCGCCGACGCGCGCCAGCGTCGCCGCCCAGGTCTCGACCGGCACCGCCGGCACGACTTCCTGCGTCACCGTGACGCGGTCGGCGGCGCGACCATCAGCGCTGCGGGCGGTGAGCTGCCAGCGCAGGTTGCCGCTGCCCTGCGGCGCGAGCAGGTTCCACGCCACCGGGCGCGCCCCGCCCGCCGGGATATCGATGGTGAGCGGGCGCCCTTGCGCCACGCGCGGGAACACGTCGACATTGGCAGTGACCCGCATCGGGCGGTCGACCCGTTGCGCAGCGTGAACTGCGCGGCATACCAGTCGCCCTCGCGCACCAGCGGCGGGAGGCCGGCAAAGGCCTGCAGGTCCTGCGCCGTGCGGATGGCGGCGCTGCCGGTGCCGAACGCCTGCGCCCCGTCGGTGGCGATCGCCACCAGCTTGAACGAGGACAAGGCATCGGTGAGCGGCACCGCCACGCGCGCGCGGCCCTGCGCATCGAGCGGCACGCGCCCGCGCCACAGCAGCACCGGCTGGAAGTTCTCGCGGTTGAGCGCGCTCATGTCGCCGCCCCCGCCGCCACCCGCGGCCACCGCCTTGCGGCCGTAGTGGCGCTTGCCCACGACCTGGGTTTGCGCGGTAGCGGTGAGCACGGAGAGGGGCCGTTCCCCCATCATCGCGGTCAGCACGTCCCACGATCTCGTTGGGCGCGAGCTGGAGCAGCGCCTCGTCGACCGCGACGAAGGCGACGTCGGCGGACGCGCCGGCTGGCCCGTCGGGCGGCGCACCTGCAGCGCGACCTGCGCCGTCTCGCGCGCGGCGTAGCGCGGGCGGTCGGCCTTCACCGCCACCTGCAGCCGGTGCGCTCCCAGCCGACCTTCACCTTGGCGATGCCGAGGCGGTAGGCGGGCTTGGCGAGGTCGACCAGCGCGGTCGGCGGCGGGCGCGGCGCGGGTCCGGCGACGCGCCGAACGCGCGAACCAGTCCCACCAGCCCTGGCTCGCGCCCGCGCACCGCCATCACCGACACGAACACGTCGGGCGCGTAGGCGCCGGCGAGCATCACCGACACGACCGGGTCGGTGCCGACAGCTCGGTCACGAAGCTGACAGCACGCCCTCGCGCTCCACCGTCACCAGCGCGGTGGCGGGCGGAAGGGCATGCGCACCTGGAAGCGCGCGGTCTCGCCCGCGCCGCTGGCGTAGCTCTGCTGCTCGGCACCACGTCCATGCGGTCGCCGTTGTCGCCGCCGAACCACCAGTCGTCGTCGCCCGCCAGCCACACCGATTTGACCGCGCGCGCGACGTTGCCGTCGGTGTCGGCGGTGGTGGCGACGGCGTAGACCTCGCCGGACACGCCCGGATCGATCGCGCAGCTCGCCAGCCCCCTGCGCGTCGGTGGTCGCGGTGCAGGTCGCGTCCAGCTTCACCGTCTCGGCGATTGTCGTCGGCGTAGACGCCGCCGATCAGCCGCCGCCGTGCGGTGAGGATGCGGCGACTGTAGAGCGCGACCGACACCTACTGCCCCTTCAGCGGCTTGCCCTCGGTGTCGAGCGCGACGAAGCGCAGGCGCAGGTCGTCCTGCTTCATCAGCCAGCCGTCGGTCTTGACGCCGAGCTGCACCGCGGACGGATAGATCGGGATCGCGCGGCTGGCGGTCAGCGTCTCGCCGTTGGCGTCCTGGTAATCCATCTCGACGCGCATCGTCGCGACGTCGTCCAGCCCCCGGCACGTCGATCGCGGTGCGCGCGGCGCCGTCGCCGCCAGCGTCGCGGGCAGCGTCTGCGGGCGGCAGCGGCGGCGCTCGTCCTCGCCGTCGCCGTCGAGCGGCTTGACGCCCTCGACCGGCGCGCCGCCGAAGGTGTAGCCGTCGTAGCCGTCGGGCGTGCTCGTGCGCGCCGACCAGCCGACGCGCACGTCCACCGGCAGGTTGGACGCGCCCCGCCGACAGATAGCCGACGAAGAGGTCGAGCGGCAGCGGACCTGGGCGGACGCACGCCGCTTGGGCCCGGTCACGCTCGCGCGCATGGTCGGCAGGCGGTACTCGTCGACCTTGAACGACTGGCCGGTGTAGATCGTCGATCGCCGCCCGGCTTCACCACCGCAGGTCGTAGTCGCCCATCGGCGCGCCCGCCGGCGCGGTCCACGTCGTCTCGCCGGTGCCGTTCGGCGTCGATGGTCAGCGGCAGCTCGAACTGCGTGTCGAGCCGCGGTGCGTCAGCGCAGCGTGCCGGTGAACCCGGCGGGAGGCGGAAGCCGCCGCCGTCGGGCTGGCGCGCGATGTGCTTCATGTGGATCGTCTCGCCCTGGCGGACGAGCGCGCGGTCGAACACGGTGTGGACGATCTGCCCGCGCGCCTCGTAGCCATAGGGGAGGTCGAAGTCGTACGGGCGGATGCCCTCGCCCCAGCCGGTCAGGACGAAGGAGAAGTCGTCGCCGGCGCCGCGCGGACACCATCAGCGGGTGCGACGCGCCCTCGCCCTGCAGCTGCCGTAGGTCTCGGGCGCGGGCAGTCCGGCCGGGATCATCAGCCCGCCCGAGCGGTCGGTCACGCCGCGCGCGAGCAGTTTTCCCGTGCAGCTGTCGCTCACCTGCACGCTCGCGTTCGCCATCGGCTTGCCGCTGTCGAGCTGCGTCACCCAGGCAAGGCTCCGCTCGCGGCCCCATTTGAAATGCACCGACCAGGTTGGTGACCAGCGCCGCGGTGGCGACGTAGCGCGGCACGTCGCGCCGAGCAGCGCGCGGCCCAGCGTCGGGCTGGCCAGCTCCACCACGTAGAAGCCGGGCTTGCGGCCGAGCGGGATGCCCACCACCTCGAAGTCGCGCCCCTTGCCCGGCAGCGCCACCGACAGCGCCGCGCCCTTGCCGCCGAGGACCGACTTCTCGCCGGTGTGGTTGGTGCGGCTCACCACCTCGCCGTCGTCGTTGGTGACGGTGTCGATGTCGTCCTCGGCCGCCTTGCTGATCGTGCGCAGCCACTCGGCGACCTGCCCGTCCGATCCGTTGACGCGCAGCGACTGCCCGCCTACCGCCAGCCGTTTGCCCTGCAGCGCCGGCTCGACGTTGCGCACTGTCACCGGCAGCACGCCGCCCTCCTTCGCCTCGAGGATGCCGAAGGGCGGCGGCGAACTTGACCAGCGGCGGCGCGCGGTCGAACCGCACCGCCAGCGGGAAGCGCGGGCGTTGGTGAGCGCGCGCGCCCGCTCTCGTCCTTCAGCCCGGGGAGCGTCAGCGTGGCGTCGGTGGCGAACGGCAGCGGCGCGGCGAAGGACACGTCGCCGATCGTCGCCCGTTTCTTCTCGTCGTCGCTGAAGGTCGGCGCGATCGACTTGCCGTCGGGGAAGCTCAGCCGGATCGCCTGCGCCTGCGACAGCCCGATCGGTGCGGTGAAGCGGACGTACGCCTTCTCCACCGGGCTGCACCCGGCGCGCGTTGACGCGGCTGCACTCGAAGCGGGCGGCGAAGGGCTTGCGCACGGTGAAGTCGAAGCGCTGGTCGGCGCCGGCGGTCTTGCCGCCCGCCCCGGCGATGTTCGCACCCCACACCAGCGCCACGTCGCGCCCTGGCGGCAGCGGCCGGCCGCACTTCAGCGCGACGACGCTGCCGTAGGCGCGAGCGCGGGTGGCGGCGTCGGCGGGCACGTCGCTGGGCAGGCCGCCCGAGTCGAGGAAGCTGCGCAGCGACCAGTCGTTGCCCCGCTCATCGCGCCGAGCAGCTTCGCCGGCACGTCGGCGCCGAGCAGCCGCACCGGGATCTTCTCGCCGATCCCGTCGACCGCGCAATAGGCGTTGGCCGCGACCGACGCACGCGTCGCCGGCATGTTGGTGGCGACCAGGAACACCTGGTCCTCCTCGATCTCCTCGCCGCCGCCCGCGGGCAGCACCGCGCGCGCGGTCCCGCCGGCGTCGACGCGAAGGCGCGCTGCCCGCCGTAGCGTAGCCGGCGGCGCTGCGCAGGTCGTCGCGCGTGGTGAAGGTGCAGGCTGGTGCCGCCCGGCAGCGGAGCGGCGAACTCGTAGGCGTAGGTCTGCTGGTCGACCCAGCGCCCTCGCCGCCGACCGCGCACTGACGTCGAACGGCCCGTCGGCGCGGGGATCGCCCAGCGGCACCATCGGCTGGCTGAAGCGCGCGGTGAAGCGCTCGATCGAGCCGTCGCCGATCCCCGGCGTCGCCACCACGATGCGCGGCGCATTGTCGCCCCAGCGCCGCCACCGGCGCGAGCGCCAGCGCCAGCAACGCCACCCGAGCCGCCAGCCGCATGGTCATCTCCCCCGAACCGCCCGGCGTGAGAGGCTAGCGGCGCCCTGCCGTGTCCAGCATGCGCGAACCTGCGGGCAATCGTTACGCGATTTGCGTATTTCGGAAACGACTGGGACATTGCCGCTGCCGAATCGGGGAGCGGCGTGGAGACGATCGTCTGGATCATCGACGGCGTCGCGCGCGAGGCGCTGCTGTTCGCCGCGATCGGCTTCCTCATCGGCGGCGTGGACGACCTGATCGTCGATCTGCTGTGGCTGGTGCGGCGGCCGTTCGCGCGGCGGCTGACGCTGGGCGCGCGCCGCCGCGCCGGATCGCCCGCCGCTCGCCGTGTTCGTGCCGGCGTGGCGCGAGGAGGCGGTGATCGGCGCGATGCTCCACGCCGCGCTGCGCGGCTCGACTATCCGACTACCGCATCTTCGTCGGCTGCTATCCCAACGACCAGGCGACCATCGACGCGGTGGCGGGCGGCGCGTGACGCGATCGCGTGCGGCTGGTCGTCGGCGACGGAGGACGGGCCGACCAGCAAGGGACTGCCAACCTCAACACTGTGGCGGCGCTGCGGCGGACGATGCGGCCGAGGGCGACACGCACCGCCGCCGTGGTGCTGCACGACGCCGAGGACGTGGTGCATCCCGCACGAGCTGACGCTCTACGCCGCGCTGATCGGCGCGCACGACGCGGTGCAGATCCCGGTGCTGCCGCTGATCGACCGCGCCGCGCCGCTGGTGTCAGGCCACTATGCGGAGGAGTTCGCCGAGGCCACGCCCGGTGCTGCCGGTGCGCGTGGCGATCGGCGCCGGCATGCCCTTCGCCGGGGTCGGCTGCGCCATCCGCACCGACGCGCTGGCGGCGATCGCCGCGGAGCACGGCGCGCCGTTCGACGCCGGCAGCCTGACCGAGGACTACGAGCTGGGCCTGCGCGTGTCGGCGCTGGGCGGCGCGCCGCTTCGCGCGGGTGACGGCGCGGGACGGCGGGCTGGATCGCGGTGCGCGCCTACTTCCCCGGTCTGGTAGCGCGGCGCGGTGGTGCAGAAGGCGCGCTGGCTGCGCGGCATCGCGCTCGCCGGCTGGGACCGGGTCGGCTGGGGGCGTCCGCTCGACCTGCGCGAGCACTGGATGCGGCTGCGCGATCGCCGCGCGCCGCTGGCGGTGATGGTGCTCGCGCCGCCTATCTCGGCGCTGCTCTGGGGCGGCGTCGGCGCTGCGCACGCGGCGATCGCGCACGCCTGCCGGCGCGGCCGGTCGCCCGCCGCGTGGCTGGGCTGCTGCTGCGGTCAACCTGGCGCTGCTGGCGCCGGCGGCTGGCGTGCGCGCGGCGTGTTCGCGGGCGCGTCCTACGGCTGGCGCGAGGCGGCTGGTCGCTGCCGCGGCTGGTCGTCGGCAACGTCGTCGCGATCCTGGCGGTGCGCCGCGCGCTCGACCAGTATCTACGCGCGCTGCGCGGGCGCGGCGCGCTGGGACAAGACGGCGCACGTCTTCCCGGCGACGGACTGGCGGCGAGCCGGACGCAAGGCGCCGCGGCCGCCGGTGCGCTTCCTGGCGCGTGGTGCTGGGCGGTGGACGGCGCGCGGGTGTGGCTGCTGTGGCCGGCGATGGCTGGGTGGGGTGCGATCGCGCGCGGTCCGCCCGGCGCCGCCGCGCCGGCGGCGCGGCGGCCGCGCCGCCGCGGGTGCGGCGACCGTCCGCGCCGCGCGTGCTGGCGGCGCAGGGCGCGCGGCGTCGACGGCCTCGCCGCGGGCGCCGCCGAAGCCGCCGGCCCCGACCGCCCGCGCCGCGCCCGCCGCGTCGCGCCGGTGGCGGATCCGTCGGCGACCGCGCGCGCCGACGCGCGCTTGCCGGCGGCGCTCGCCGCCGCCGCGCCGCGCGCCGCACCCACGCCAGCGAGCGGGCTGATCGCGCGGCCAGGCGGGGCGGCGGGCGCGTGTCGCCGGGGCAGCTCGGCGGCGCCAGGCGGGCGCGCGCGTGCCTACGCGCTGGGCGACGCGCGCCGGCTCGCGCTCGGCGCGGTCGTCGACGCCGCTCGAGGGGCCCGGCGCGAGGCGGCGCTGGGGCGTCGACTGGCGCCCCTTCGCGCGCCGCCGCTGCCTGGTCGCCGAGCAGCGGATTCGCGCTCGACCGCGGCGCGGCGGCCGGCGGGGGCTGATCGGCGGGCTCGATCCGGGCCGCGCCCGGTCGCGCGGCCGACTGGAGGGCTATGGCGCAGGCCGGCGGTGATCGCGCGCGCGGATCGGAGGGCTTCGCCGACGGCGCGCGCGCGCGGCGCGAGCGGTCGGCCGGCGGCGGCGGGCTCGGTCGCGGTCGGGGCGGCGTGGGGCGGGCGCAGCGCGGCGCGCGCGGCTCGACGTCGGGCCGAGCCGCCACCGCTCGCGCTGCCGGTCGGCGACCGCCCGCTGCGCCTCGCTCGAGTGGCGCCAGCGCGTCGCCGGCGACGCGCGGCCGGCTCGGGCCCCGCGCTGTCGTCGATCGGGCCTCGACTTCTAGCCGCGCCGCCCGCATCCGCCCCGCGCTTGCCTTCCGACCGTTACGCGGGCGGCGCGCCCATGGACCTCTACCTGCCGATCGCCGAACCTGTCGGTGAACGCGCTCGTCATCGTCGGCGCTGGGCGCTGGCGTGGGGCTCCTCTCCGGCATGTTCGGCGTCGGCGGCGGCTTTCTCACCACGCCGCTGCTGATCGTCTACGGCATCCCGCCCACGGTCGCCGCCGCCAGCGCGGCGAGCCAGGTGACCGGCGCGAGCGTGTCGGGGGTGATCGCGCACTTCCGCCGCGGCGGCGTCGACACGCGAAGATGGGCGGGGTGCTGGTCGCGGGCGGCGTGATGGGGTCGCTGGCGGGCGCCTGGCTGTTCCGCCTGCTGCAGACGCTCGGCCAGATCGATACCGCGATCGCGTCACCTACGTCGTGCTGCTCGGCTCGATCGGCGGGCTGATGCTGCGCGAATCGCGCTCGGCGGCGATCGGCTGTCGCGCGCGGCGCGCGCGCCGCGCGCCCGCGCGCGCCGCCGCCACCACCCGCTGGTCGCCGCGCTGCCGCTGCGCACGCGCTTCTACGCGTCGGGCTCTACATCTCGCCGCTCGCGCCGCTGCTGCTCGGGTTCGCGACCGGCGTGCTCACCATCCTGCTCGGCATCGGCGGCGGTTTCGTGCTGGTGCCGGCGATGATCTACCTGCTCGGCATGGCAACACAGGTCGTGGTGGGGACCAGCCTGTTCCAGATCCTGTTCGTCACCGCCGCCGCCACCATGGTCCACGCCACCACCACCAAGGCGGTCGACATCGTGCTGGCCGGGTTGCTGCTGCTCGGCTCGGTCGCGGGGGCCCAGGTCGGCGCGCGCCTCGCCTCGCGCGCCAGGCCCGAGTATCTGCGCCTGGCGCTGGCGATCATGGTGCTGCTGGTCGGCCTCGGCGGCATCGCGCTGGGCTGGTCTGGCGGCCGGACGAGATCTACACGGTCGAGCTCAGTCCTGAGAGGCGGCGCGCGGCTGCTGCGCTGCTCGCCGCGCTGCTGATGCTGCGCAGGCGGCGCCGACGCTGGTGCCCGACGTGTCGCAGCGCGCATCGAGATCGCCTACAGCTTCACCGGCGCCGACCTGCTGCTGTTCGGCGCGATCCTCTATCCCGGCGGCGGCCGCCGCCCCGCGGGCGACCCCGCCGGCCGACATCGTGGTGGTGGTGAAGGGCCGACCCAGTCGATCCTGCTGCGCGAGAAGGAGAAGGTCGCCGGCATCTGGGTCAACGCCGAGCGCTGCGCTACCGCTCGCGCCGAGCTTCTACGCGATCGCCTCGTCGCGCCCGGTCCGCGATCGTCGACGAGCGCGCACCGCGCCATCTACGAGCTCGGGCTCGACAGCCTGCCAGCTCTCGCCCGCCTCCTCCGCGCCGGCGCCGGTGCAGGACCGCTTCGCCGCGCGGGCTGGTCGACCTGCGGCGCCGCGCCGGGCTCTACTACGAGGCGCCGGGCGCGGTGGAGATCACCGACGGCGTGCTCTACCGCGCGCGCGCATCGCGTCCCCGCGCGCGTGCCGGTGGGGCGTTTCACCGCGGAGACGTTCCTGATCCGCGACGGGCGCGTGCTGGCCGCCGCGGTGCGCGAGATCGACGTGCGCAAATCGGGGTTCGAGCGGTTCGTCGCCCGCGCCGCCGACGCGCCGCGCGATCGCCTACGGCCTGGTCGCGGTGGCGCTGTCGGTCGGGCTGGCTGGGGGCGCGGGCTGGGTCGCGCGCGCGTCGGACGATTGGCCCGCCGCGGCGGCCCATTTCGGCATCTTTACGGCCGGGTGCGCCGATTAATCCGAAATCAAATAACGAAGAACCGCGATAGCGTTCGGCGCGACGATGGACCGGAATGCTGCCCATGACCGAGATGCCGCCCGCCCGCCACGCCTTCGACAGCGCCGCGCCGCCGACGCCGCCACGCATCGGCATCGGCGCGTGATCGCCGTCGCCGGCTCCAGCTCGCGCGTGATGCTCGACCGGCCGCGCTCGGCGGCGCTGGCGACCATCGATCCGGTGATCTGCGGCCGCCGGCCAGGTCGGCAGCCAGATCAAGGTGCGCGTCGGCGAGACTGGCTGATCGCCAACGTCCGCGCGCTGCGCTGACGGGACGGCGGGCGACCGCGTGGTCGCCGACATCGACTTCCTGGGCGAGGGCGACGAGGCGGCTGACCGGTAAGCTCTATCACTTCCGCCGCGGCGTGACGCGCTATCCCATGCCCGGCAGCGAGGTCTACGCCGTCACCAACGCCGACCTGCGCCAGGTCTACGCCGCCGACGAGCGGGCCGCGATCGAGGTCGGCAACGTCTATCCGACCCGCGACATCCGCGGCGCGCTCTACGTCGACGCCATGCTGGGCAAGCATTTCGCGCTGGTCGGCTCGACCGGCACCGGCAAGTCGACCACCGCCGCGCTGATCCTGCACCGCATCTGCGAGCTCGCGCCGCAGGGCCATATCGTGATGATCGACCCGCACGGCGAATATTCTGCCGCGTTCAAGACCAATGGCTCGCTCTACGACGTCAGCAACCTGCAGATGCCGTACTGGCTGATGAACTTCGAGGAGCATTGCGAGGTCTTCCTGACCTCGACCGGGGCGGAGCGGCAGGTCGACGCCGACATCCTCGCCAAATGCCTGCTCGCCGCGCGCGCGAAGGGGCGGCTGGGGCAGGAGATCAGCAAGCTGACCGTCGACGCGCCGGTCCCCTACCTGCTCAGCGACCTGACCAGATCATCCAGGCCGAGATGGGCCGTATGGACCGCGCCGGCGACACCGCGCCCTATCAGCGGCTCAAGGCCAAGGTGGAGGAGATCAAGGCCGACCCCCGCTTCGGCTTCATGTTCTCCGGCATGCTGGTCGCCGATACGATGGCGAACTTCATCGGCGCATCTTCCGCCTGCCCGGCGACGGCAAGCCGATCTCGATCATCGACGTGTCGGGCGTGCCGAGCGAGATCACCAGCGTGGTGGTGGCGGTGCTGAGCCGCATGGTCTTCGACTTCGCGATCTGGAGCCGCAACGAGCCGCAGCGCCCGATCCTGCTCGTCTGCGAAGAGGCGCACCGCTACATCCCGCGCCACGACGACGGCTCCTCGGTCGGTCGCATCCTGAGCCGCATCGCCAAGGAAGGCCGCAAGTACGGCGTGTCGCTCGGCCTCATCACCCAGCGTCCCTCCGACCTGGCCGAGGGCGTGCTGTCGCAGTGCGGCACCATCATCGCGATGCGCCTGAACAACGACCGCGACCAGGCCTTCGTCCGCGCTGCGATGCCGGAGGGCGCGCGCGGCTTCCTCGATCGATCCCGCGCTGCGCAACCGCGAGTGCATCATGTGCGGCGAGGGCGTGGCGATCCCGATCCGCGTCGCCTTCGACGACCTGGAGCCGATCAAGCGCCCCGCCTCGGGCGACCCGCTCTTCTCGCAGCTCTGGCGCGACGTGGGGCAGGAGGACAGATCATCGCCGGACGCACCGTGGCCAGGGGCGGTGACGCTGGCGGCCTGAGCGCAGTCGAAGGGGTAGTGACTTCGCTCAGCACGAACGGGTAACGCCTGTTATCTCGTCACCCCGGCCTTGAGCCGGGGTCCCGCTTCTTCTCTTTCGGTTCATCGTGGTGGCGCCGCGGCAGCGTCGTCGGTCGGCTGCGCGGGCCGGGCTGACGCCGAGGCGCGGATTAGCTGATGCTAATCCGCTGCGTCAGCCTCGCCCCACCCAGATTCTGGTTGCGCGGCGGCGCGGCGGCGGTGAGCGCAGCGCCTCGGCGGATGCCGAGCGAGCCGACCGCGTCGGCCTCGTCCTCGTCGTCGATCTGCACCTTCTGCAGCGACTGCATCAGCGACTCCTCGAGTTCACGCGGGCGCACCGTCGCCTCGGCGATCTCGCGCAGCGCCACGACGGGGTTCTTGTCGCGGTCGCGGTCGACCGTCAGCGGCGCGCCCGACGCGATCAGCCGGGCGCGGTGGCTGGCGAGCAGGACGAGCTCGAACCGGTTCTCGACCTTCTCGATGCAGTCTTCGACGGTGACGCGGGCCATGGACGGGCTTCCTTGATGGGGTTCGGCGATGCCGGAAAGGCGCGGCACTAGCGGCGGCGTGGCGAAAGTCAACGAAAACGCCCGTTGCGCCGCCGGCGTGCGCACCGCCACGGTGCCGCGATGACGAGCGCCCGAGCAGCCCGTCTTCACCGTCGCCGGTGACCGGCTGACGCTGCTGACGACCGGGCGGCGAGCGGCTGGAGCGCTGCTCGCGCTGATCGACGGCGCGCGCGTCGATGCGCATCTTCTACATCTACGCCGACGACGATGCCGGGCGCCGCGTCAACGCCGCGCGCTGATCGCGGCGGCGCGCGCGGCGTGAGCGTGCGCTGATCGTCGACGGCTTCGGCAGCGACGACGCGCCCGATCATTTCTTCGACGCGGTGGAGGCGGCCGGCGTCTCCGTGTGCCGCTTCTCCGCCCGCTTCGGCCGCCGCTACCTCCTGCGCAACCACCAGAAGCTGGTGCTGGTCGACGCCGAGGAGGCCCCCCGCATCATCGTCGGCGGCTTCAACGTGGAGGACGATTACTTCGGCACCGGCCAAGGCGCGTGGCGCGACCTCGGTCTGCTGGTGGAGGGGCCGGCGGCGGCGCGGCTGGCGGGCTATTTCGACGCGCTCGACGAGTGGGTGCGCAACCCCCGAAGTGGCGACTGCGCCACTCAACGCCGCTGTCGCGCTTCAGCGAGACCAGCGGCGCCACGCGCTGGCTGATCGGCGGGCCGACGCGGCGGCTGTCGCCGTGGGCGCGCGCGGTGCGTCGCGACATCCGCCACGGCGATCGCATCGACATCATCGCGGGCTATTTCACGCCCAGCCCACCATGCTGCGCCGGATCGACAAGGCCAGCCTGCGCCACCGCCACGTGCGCGTCGTCACCGCCGCCAAGTCCGACAACATGCCACCATCGCCGCGGCGCGCTTCACCTACCGGGCCTGCTCAAGCCAGGGCGTCGCGGGTGTTCGAGTACCGCCGACCAAGCTCCACACCAAGCTCTACGTCATCGACGATGCGGTCCACATCGGCAGCGCCAACTTCGACATGCGCAGCCTGTTCATCAACCTGGAACTGATGCTGCGGATCGAGGACGCCGCCTTCGCCGCCCACGTGCGCCGCTACGTCGACGGCGAGGTCGCGCAATCGCGCGATCACGCGCGAGGTGAACCGCGAAGCGACCGGCTGGTGGCAGCGGGTGAAGCAGTTCGTCGGCGTATCTGGTCGTCGCGGTGGATCGACCCGCGGCGCAGCGCCGTGTCGCGGATTAGCGTCGGCGCGGCACGCCCCGCTCCCCCACAACTGGGGCGGCCGGGTCGGACGAGCGGCGGCGCCAGTCCGCCGTCAGGCAAACCCGCAGTCCTTCCATGCCCAGTAGAGCTGCGCCGGGGCACGTTCCACCATTCCATGTCGTGGTCGATGCGCTGGAAGTGCGGGGCGATGAAGTCGCGCACCTTGGGGCTGAACTGGTAGACCAGGAACGCGCCGCCCTGGCGGATCACGCGGTGCGTCGCCGCCGATCGCCGGGCCGACGCCGGGGGCAGGGTGGAGAAGGGCAGCCCGACAGGACGTAGTCGGCCGCTGGTCGTGGCCGTGCGCACGCACGATCGCCTCCACGTCGGCGGCCGACCCCTCCACCGCGGAGAAGCGCGAGTCGGCGATGATATGGTCGAGGTAGCGGATGAAATCGGGGTTGGTGTCGATCGCGATCAGCGTCGCGTCGGGCGCCATCCGCTCCAGGATCGGGCGGCAGAAGGTGCCGACGCCGGGGCCGTACTCGACGAAGACCTTGCACGCCGCCCAGTCGACTCGGTCGAGCATCTTGGCGATCAGCCGGTCCGACGAGGGGATGATCGAGCCGACCATCACCGGGTGTTTCAGGAAGCCCTTGAAGAACATCGCCCAGGGGGGATGCCGGGCCGGGCGTCGCGGCCGCACGGCGGCGGAAAGTGGCCTCTGGCGGCCCTGGTCGAAGGGGGCATCGAAGCGTCCTGTACCTGGGTCGAAAACGCGGCGGTTCCGTCGCACGATGCCCAACGCCTTGCAACCCGGATGGATCGGTTGCGGGTGGCGCGGGTCTTCACCGCCGTTCGGATGCCGGCTGGCCGCGCGCCAGTCGGCCGCCCAGGCCGGCCGGTCGGTGGAAGCGCCCGGGGAGCGGACGGGGCTGACGGTAGCTGCTGGGCGGAACGGTGACGGTGCCGCCTTTCGCGTGCGAGCGGAACAGACGTCGCCTGGGCCCCGCCTGGACATGACGCCGAACGGCTTCGACCGCGCTTCGCGCTGCATGTTCGTCGTCATGCTGACGATCGCGGCGGGCAACACCGCGCTGCAATCAGTGCTGCCCGCGCTCGGCCGCTCGCTCGGCGTGAAGGATACCGCGGTGGCCGCCGCCTTCTCCGTGTCCGCGCTGCTATGGGTGATTGCCGCGCCGTTCTGGGCCAACCGGTCGTACCGGCACGGGCGGCGGCGCGATGATCCTGCTCGGCATCGGGCGGCTTCTGCGTCAGCCTGGTGCTGTGCGGCGTGTTCCTGCGCCGGCATCAACCGGCTGGATCGGGGCACGCGGCGTTCGTGCTCTTCATCCTGGGCGGATGATCTACGGCGGGCTGGGCGCCGCCGCGCCGGCGGTGCAGGCGACGGTCGCCGGGAGAGACCACGCGCGAGGAGCGGACCCGCGCGCTGACGCTGCTCGCCAGCGCCTTCGGGCTCGGCACCATCCTGGGGCCCGCGATCGCGCCCTACCTGATGCTGGGCCACGGCGGGCACGGTGGAGATCGGGCTCTCGCGGGCCCGCCTTCGCCTTTGCGCTGTTCGGGGCGGGTGTTCGTCGCGGTGCGGCGCAACCTGCCCGACGACCGCCATGCCGCGCCGACGGTACGCACGGCACGGCCGCGCGCGCTATCCCTCGATCGGCGGCGCGCCGACCCGCGCCAGCGTCACCGCGGCGACGGCCGCGGGATCGAGCAGGTCGGCTGGCGGACCGCGCATCCGGTGCGCGGCTGGCTGATCGTCGGGCTGGTGGCCGGCCACGCGCAGGCGATGACCGGGCAGGCGATCGGCTTCCTGGTGATCGACCGGCTGGCCTGCGCCCGCCGCCGCGCTGGAGCCGACCGGGATCGTGCTGATGATGGGCGCTTCACGGCGCTGCTGGCGCAATGGGGCATCATCCCGACGCTCAACCTGTCGCCGCGGCGGCTGGTGCTGGTGGGGCTGGTGCTGGCGGCGCGGGCTGCGCGCTGACCGGTCTCGCCGGCTCGCTCTACGGCATCGCCACCGCCTACGCGCTGGCCAGCCTCGGCTTCGGCTTCGCGCGCCCCGGCTTCACCGCCGGGTCGAGCCTGGCGGTCGGGCCGGCGGCGCAGGGGTCGATCGCGGGCAAGGTCACGAGCGTCAACGGCGCCAGCTTCGTGCTCGGCCCCTCGCTCGGCGTGGGGCTGTACGAGGTCCATCACGCCCTGCCGACCTGACGGCGGGCGCGGCGTGCCTGGCGCTGCTCGGCTGGCGCGCGCGCGAGCTGGGGCCGGCGGCGGACGGTGACCGCGACGCGCCGAACCCGGCTGCGCCTGCTCCAGGCCTGGGCCCGCGGTAGCCAACGGCGCGCCGGCGCGTTCAGGTGACGCTCGCCGTCATGGCGAAGAACTCGCTGGATATTGACGAGCATGGTGGCGTTCGGCATCGGCTGCGCTGACCGCGATCCGGGAAGAAGGTCGCTGCGCCGGGTTGCGCTGCGCCCCGGCTGGTATCGCGCCTGAGGATCGCCGGCTGCTCTACGATCGGCCGCCGTCGCGCTGCCGCTTCGGTTCCGGCGTCACGCCAATCCCGCCGAAATGCGCGCCTCGCCATCGGTGCGCGCCGGATCGGGAAGATGAGCGCGAGCGTCGCGGCGAGCGTTCGCCGACCGTCGCTCGGCCGCTGTCGATCTGCACTGCGGGATGCTGCCCTATCAGCGCCGGGCTGCGTGCGCGCGGCGAATAGCGGCGACGTCGATCACGCTGCTGCTCGCCACGGGGTGGCCGCTGACGGCGGCGCCATCGAGCCCAACGCGCATCAGTCGGTTCCCTTCGGCCCGCCGGTCAGTCGCGGCGGCGATGAAGCCGATCGGCTGGACGCGGCGGCGTCCTGCTTCAGCCGCGCCGCCATCTGCTCGTAGTCGCGCTCCATCTCCGGCGTCACGCTGGCGCGCGACTCGCCAGCGCCGCGTCGAAATCGCCTGGTCACCTCGCGCGTCCAGCGACTGGCGCAGCGCGATCAGGCCGGCGCGGCGCGTCACGTCCTCCAGGTCGGCACCGGGGAAGCGCTCGGTCCGCCCCGCCACCGCGTCGAGGTCGACGTCGGCGTCGCGCGGCATCCTGCCGGTCTGGATGCCGAGGATGCGCCGCCGCCCCGCGCGGTCGGGGACGCCGACATAGATCAGCTCGTCGAAGCGGCCGGGGCGCAGCAGCGCCGGGTCGACCAGGTTGGGGCGGTTGGTCGGCGCCGATCACCACCACCGACTGCAGCTCCTCCAGCCCGTCCATCTCGGCCAGGATGGTGTTGACCACGCGCTCGGTCACCTGCGGCTCGCCCAGCCGCCGCCGCGCGCGGGCACCAGGCTGTCGAGCTCGTCGATGAAGATCACGGTCGGCGCCACCTGGCGCGCGCGCGGAACAGGCGGGCGATCTGCTGCTCGCTCTCACCGTACCATTTCGAGAGCAGGTCCGAGGACTTCGTGGCGATAAAATTGGCCTGGCTCTCGCGCGCCACCGCCTTGGCGAGCAGGGTCTTGCCCGTGCCGGGTGGGCCGTAGAGCAGGAAGCCCTTGGCCGGGCGGATGCCGAGCCGGCGGAACGCGTCGGGGTCCTTCAGCGGCAGCTCGACGCCCTCCTTCAGCCGCATCTGCGCGTCGTCGAGCCCGCCGACGTCGTCGTCCAGGTCGCGCGGCGCCTGCACCATCACCTCGCGCATCGCGACGGCTGGACGCGCTTCAGCGCCTCCAGGAAATCTTCGCGCGTGACGCTCAGCGTGTCGAGCACCTCGGGCGGGATGGTCCGCTCCTCCAGGTTCAGGCGCGGCATGATGCGGCGCACCGCGTCGATCGCGGCCTCGCGCGTCAGCGCGGCTAGGTCGGCGCCGACGAAGCCGAAGGTGGTGCGCGCCAGCTCGTCGAGGTCGACCCGTCGCCCAGCGGCATGCCGCGGTGTGGATGCCCAGGATCTCGCGCCGCCCGCGCTCGTCGGGCACGCCCACCACGATCTCGCGGTCGAAGCGGCCGGGCGGCGCAGCGCCTCGTCGATCGCCTCGGGCCGGTTGGTGGCGGCGATCACCACCAGGTTGGCGCGCGCCTCCAGCCCGTCCATCAGCGTCAGCAGCTGCGCGACCAGCGCTTCTCCGCCTCGCCCGACACCTGCCCGCGCTTGGGCGCGATCGAGATCGATCTCGTCGATGAAGACGATCGAGGGCGCGTTCTTGGCCGCCTCCTCGAACACGCTGCGCAGCTGGCCCTCGGACTCGCCGTAGGCCGAGCCCATGATCTCGGGGCCGTTGATGAGGAAGAACTGCGCGTCGCTCTCGTTGGCGACGGCGCGCGCGATCAGCGTCTTGCCGGTGCCGGGCGGGCCGACGAGCAGCACGCCCTTGGGCGGATCGACCCCAGCCGCTGGAACAGCTCGGGATAGCGCAGCGGCAGCTCCACCATCTCGCGCAGCTGGTCGATCGTCGCCGGCCATGCCGCCGATGTCGTCGTAGGTGACGTCGGCGCGGCGCGCGTCGCCGGCTCCTCATATTCGGGCGCAGCTCGACCTCGGTGTTCTCGTCGATCTGGACCACGCCCTTGGGGCTGGCCGAGACGACGACCAGGCGGATCTCCTGCAGCGCGTAGGCGGGCGCGTTGCCGAACTGCTGCGCCACGCCGGCGGCAGGTTGCTGACGCGCTGGTGCCCGGCGGTCGCGACCACGTCGCCCTGCACAGCGGGCGGCCGAAGAAAGGTGCGCTTCAGCGCGTTGGCCGACCCCTGCAGCCGCAGGTTCTGCTGCGCCGGCGCGAAGACGACGCGGGTCGCGGGCTTGACTCGGCGCGCGACTCGACGAAGTCGCCCGCGCCGACGCCGGCGTTGGCGCGCTGCAGCCCGTCGATGCGGAGGATGCTCCAGCCCCTCGTCCTCGGATAGGGATAACCGCGCGCGCCGGCGTCGTCTTCTTGCCGACGATCTCGATCACGTCGCCGTCGGCCAGCCCCAGCTCGCGCCATCAGGCGCGGGGCAGGTGCGCGATGCCACGGCCGGAATCCTCCGGGCGCGCGTTGGCGACCTGCAACTTTCGCCGTGTCTCCTCGCCGTCCGCCATGCCTCGCTCCTCCGCAGCCCGGTCAAGCGCGCGAGACGGACGCGGTTCCGCGTTCCCGCGGACCAGCGCACAAGAAAAAACGGCCGGCGCCCCGCGGGCACCGGCCGATGAAAGTTTTTAGGAGAGGATGCCTGAAAGGCCCGCTTTATCTGCTGCGGGCGAGGCATCTTGTGCAAATGCGAAGAGAGTCGTTCGATTGCACTAATGCAATCGCGTGATGTAGGCCCGTGGAGAGGGACGCCATGCGCCGCTGCCGCCGCTGACCGCGATCGAGGCGTTCGTGGCCGTCGCCCGGCTCGGCTCGATCAAGGCCGCGGCGCAGGAACTCGCGCTGTCCGCACCCGCGCTCAGCCGCCGCATCCAGACGCTCGAGGCGTTCCTGGGCCGCCCGTTGTTCGACCGCCGCCACCAGGCGATCGTGCCCAACGCCGACGGCGAGCGGCTGCTGGCGCAGATCGCGCCGGCGCTGGACCAGCTGTCCGACGCGGTGGAGGCGATGACCAGCGGGGTCGAGGTGCTCAGGCTGCGGCTGGGCGTGCTGCCGCTCTACGCGTCGCAGCGGCTGTTCCCGCGCCTGAGCGAGCTGCGCCGCGAGCATCCGGAGCTGCACCTGGACATCGACACTGCGGGCCACGGCATCGCGCGGCTGGGCGAGGGACTGGACGCGGTGATCGCGCTGGCGCGGGAGATCGACCCCGCGCTCTATGCCCGCCGGCTCGATCGCAACTCGGTCTACGTGATCGGCGCGCGCGCCGCTGGTGGAGGGCGCCGACCCGGTGGTGCGAGCCGGCCAGCTGGGCGGGCTGACCGCGCTGGTCCACCGCGACATGCCCGACACCTTTACCGCCTGGCGCCACGCCGCCGGGCTGGACGAGGTGGAGCCGCTGGCGGTCGACCACTTCGACTCGGGGGCGCTGATGCTGGAGGCGGCGGCGCAGGGACTGGGCGTCGCCTTCATGCACGAGAGCCACTTCGCCGACGCCAACGACCCGCGGCTGGTGAAGCTGTTCGATATCGAGGTGACCAGCCCCTACAGCTACTGGTTCGTGTGCCGCCCCGCGCGCGCTGCAGCAGCGCCCGGTGAAGCTGTTCCGGACTGGCTGATCGCGACGGTGGCGGCGAGGCGCCCCTATTCGGTGACCGGCCAGTCGACGGCCGGCGGGCCGCGGCCGATGACCGTGACCGCGCTGGCGGAACAGCCGACGTCAGTCCCGGCCCGCCGCCGGGCTCACGCGGCCCGCCGCGGCCGGCGGCGCGCCGCCTTGCCGCGACGATCTTGCCCGGCTCGCGCGGCGGCTCGCCCTTGTTGAGCGTGTCGACCACGTCCATGCCCTCCACGACCTTGCCCCAGACGGTGTACTGCTTGTCGAGGAAGCGGGCGCTGTCGAAGCAGATGAAGAACTGCGAATTCGCCGAGTGCGGGAAGTTGGTGCGCGCCATCGAGCAGGTGCCGCGCACATGCGGCTCGGCATTGAACTCGGCGTTCAGGTTGGGCTTGTCGAGCCGCCGGTGCCCGGTTCCCGCCGGGTCGCCGCCCTGCGCCATGAAGCCGTCGATGACGCGGTGGAACACCACGCCGTCGTAGAAGCCCTCGTTGGCCAGCTCGGCGATGCGCTTGACGTGCTCGGGCGCCAGGTCGGGGCGCAGCTTGGATCGTCACGTCGCCGCCGTCGAGCGTCAGGGTCAGCGTCTGGGGGTAGTCGGCCATGCGGTCTCCTTGATGTCGGCGCGCAGGTAGGGAGCGCCACCGCGGCTGGCAAATCGTAATCGCCCGCGCTAGGCGCCCGCCGCGCACGGGAGCACGCAGGAGGCGGCACGTGAGCGAGACCGAGCTGCGCGAAGGCGAAGCGCCCGAGGACACCGAGCTGGACGAGGACGACCGGCTGCGCCCCGGTTCGTCGACGCGGTGCTGGACGCGGTGGAGGCAGGCGGCGACGCCGCCGCCGCCCGCGCGCTGGTGGAGCCGCTCCACCCGCCGACATCGCCGACCTGTTCGAGCTGACGCCGGAGGACCGCCGCGCGCCGCTGGCCGCCGCGCTCGCCGACCTGCTCGACGCCGACGTGTTCGCCGAGATGAACGACTACGTCCGCGAGGAGCTGATCGACGCGCTGACGCCGCAGGCGAGGTCGCCGACATCGCGTCAGCGAGCTCGACACCGACGACGCGGTCGCCATCATCGAGGACCTGACGCCGGACGAGCAGCGCGCCGTGCTGCGCGCGATGGAGCCGACGATCGCGCCGCGATCGAGGAGGCGCTGTCCTACCCCGAGGAATCGGCCGGTCGCCTGATGCAGCGCGACCTGGTTGCGGTGCCCGAGCACTGGACCATCGGCGACGCGATCGACTATCTCCGCCGGCAGGAGGACCTCACCACCGATTTCTGGGAGATGTTCGTCGTCGACGAGCGGCCACCAGCCGGTCGGCACCTGCCAGCTCTCCTGGATCCTGCGCACCCCGCGCGCGTCCCCGTCGCCGACGTGATGAAGCGCGAGCAGACGCTGATCCCGGTCGACATGGACCAGGAGGAGGTGGCGCTCCGCTTCCAGAAATACGCGCTGATCTCGGCCGCGGTGGTGGACGGCGGCGGGCGGCTGGTCGGCATGATCACCGTCGACGACGTGGTCCACATCATCCAGGAGGAGGCGGGCGAGGACGCGCTGCTGCTGTCGGGCGCGGGCGACGGCGACATCAACGAGCCGATCCGCGACAGCTACCGGCGCGCGTGCGCTGGCTGGTCGCCAACCTGTTCACCGCGCTGATCGCGTCCTCCGTCATCGCGCTGTTCGACGGCGCGATCGAGCAGATGGTGGCGCTGGCCATCCTGATGCCGATCGTCGCCTCCATCGGCGGCAACGCGGGCACGCAGACGCTGGCGGTCACGGTGCGCGCGATGGCGACCAACCAGCTGACCCGCTCGAACATCCGCACCATCCGGCGCGAGATCGTGGTCGCGCTGCTGAACGGCGCCACCGTCGCGGTGCTGCTCGGGGCTGGCCGCGGGCTCTTCTTCGGCAACGTCGCAGCTGGGCGGGTGATCGCCGCCGGCGATCGTCATCAACATCCTGGTCGCCGGCTGGCCGGGCGTGCTGGTGCCGGTGGCGCTGGAGCGGCTGAACCAGGACCCGGCGGTCGCCTCGTCGGTGTTCGTGACGATGGTGACCGATTCGATGGGCTTCCTCGCCTTCCTGGGGCTCGCGGTCGCCACTGACCTGGCGGGTGACACTCCCATGCACGCGTGCCGCTCCACCTGACCAAAGTCGCGTTCGGCGCCGCCAGCGTCGAGCGCTGGCGAAGCGGCTCGCCGCGCGCGCGGCGACGGGCCGGCGTTCCTGACCACGCGCTACCTGCCCAAGCGGCACGAGGAGATCGGTCGCGGGGACGCCGGCTCGCTCTACTGGATCATCAAGCACGCGCTGGTCGCGCGCTCCCGATCCTCGGCTTCGGCGACGCGCCGGGCGGGCGCGTGGCGATCCACTCGAGCCGCGCGCGATCCTGGTCGCCGGCCGCCACAAGCGCGCGCACCAGGGCTGGCGCTACCTGGAGGCGGCGGACGCCCCGCCCGACCTGGGCGACGGAGGACGAGGCGGCGACGTCCTGCCGCCGCGCCTGCTCGGCAAGCTCAGCGCGCTGGCGCTGGTCTGATCCACCTCGCGGTCATGCCGGACTGAACCGCCGGGATCAGCCAGGTGCGCCGCACCGCTGCTCCGCGGCCGGCGTACCCAGCACCTGGCACTTGGGCGTGCCGCCGACATCGACGCTGCCGATTCCGCTGGCGTTGATCTGAGCGGTGAAGCGGGCCTGCACGCGCACCCGCCCCGCCGTCCTGGCGCACCTGCAGCTCCCAGCGACAGCCGCGCCAGTCGAGGGCCGCGCCGGTCCCGAGCTCCCCCAGCGACGCTGCCGCCCGCCCAGCCCGCTTCGCCACCAGCTGGTCGGCGCCGCGTCCGCCACGCCATCGCCCGCCGACGGTCACCGCCGGTCGGCGAGTGCGCCGCTGACCTTGTCCACCGACACGCGCCCGCCACCGACCCGCTGTTGGTCACCGCGGCACGCCCGCGGCGTCGCCAGGCGAGCCCAGCGCACCGCCCGTCGGAGCGGACGTCGTGTCCCACCCTCGCCGGCCCAGCCGCAGCACCAGCGTCGGTGCCGTTGACGTTCGCCTCCAGCCGCTGGAGCAGCCGCGCGTCGCCGCTGGCGCGCACCGCCAGGGCGACGCCGGTGGCGACCTTGTCACCTCGAACGGTCCCCCTCGACCCGCACCCGCTCGAAGTCACGACGTCCATCTTCTTCCGGCGGCGTCGGCGGGCGCGGCGAGCGCGAGCGCGGCGAGCGGCAGGAAGCGGAGCATGGCGCAGCGTCGCACCGTTTCCCGGTCGGCGCAGCCCCAGCGCGGGCCAAGTTGGCGGAATCGCTATCGGCCCGCCACTTCCCGCGAGATGCCCGGCCGCCGCCGCGCCGGTGTACCGGTCGCTGATGATAACCGGGGTTCGCGTCCACGACTCAGACCAGGATCAAGGTGCCGCGGCGGCGGAGGCGTTCCAAGAGAAAGACCTCGCCCTCCGCCGTGGCTGCGGCGAGCTGAAGCGCCCGCAGTGCCCGAACCTGCGGCGAGCTGCACCGCCTGCCTGGCCACTATAACGGCCGCGAGGTCGTCTCCGGTCGAGGCCTGAAGCCGCCGGAAGGCGGACGAGGGCTGCAGCGGCATGGCCGACAGCGACCTGGATCGCCGTCGACGCGATGGGCGGCGACGAGGGCTGGCGGTGATGCTCGCCGGCGTCGCCGCGCGCGGCGCCGATTTGAGGGCATGAAGTTCCTGCTGGTCGGCGACGAGGCGCAGATCCGCGCCGGCTCGCCGCGCATCCGAACCTGACCGCCAACAGCGAGATCGTCCACGCGCCCGAGGTGGTCGGCGCGAGAAGCCGAGCCAGGCGATCCGCCGCGCCAAGAAGACCTCGATGGGCGTCGCCATCGACTGCGTGAAGCAGGGCCGCGCCGGCGTCGCCGTCTCGGCCGGCAACACCGGCGCGCTGATGGCGATGTCCAAGTTCTGCCTGCGCACCATGCCGGGGATCGACGCCCGCGCTCGCCGCGCTGCTGCCGACGCTGGGCGACAACGACGTCGTCATGCTCGACCTCGGCGCCAACGCCGAGTGCGACGCCAGAACCTGGTCAGTTCGCGGTGATGGGCGCCGCCTATGGCGCGTGACGTCTGGACCTCGACCGCCGCGCGTCGGCCTGCTCAACGTCGGCACCGAGGACCAGAAGGGCACCGACGAGATCCGCGACGCCGCCGCCGCCTGCTGAAGGCGGCCGACCACCTGCCGCTGCGCTTCACGGCTTCGTCGAGGGCGACCGACCTCGCGCGGGCACCACGACGTGATCGTGTGCGACGGCTTCACCGGCAACGTGGCGCTGAAGACCGCGGAGGGCACGGCGCGCTTCGTCGCCGACCTGCTGAAGCGCGCCTTCCCCGCTCGGTGCGCTCGAAGATCGGCTTCCTGATCTCGCGCCCGCGACCGGCTGCGCGACCACCTGACCCCAACAACCACAATGGCGCGGTCTTCCTCGGGGCTGAACGGCATCGTCGTGAAGAGCCACGGCAGCGCCAACGAGCTGGGCATCGCCACCGCGATCGGCAACGCGGTGAAGATGGTGCGCCGCGACCTGACGCGCCGCATCGCCGACGACCTGGCCGCGCGGCGACGCGTCGCGGCGCCGGCGGACCGACGATCCGATGCGCGCGCCGCTCGGTCGTGAGGGGCACGGGCTCCGCGCTGCCCGCCCGCCGGGTCTCCAACGCCGAGCTGGCCGCCCAAGTCGACACCTCCGACGAGTGGATCGTGGAGCGCACGGGCATCCGCTTCCGCCACATCGCCGGCCCCGACGAGACCACCGCGACGCTCGCCGCGCGACGCCGCGCAAGGCGGCGCTCGCCGCCGCCGGGCCTGACCGCGCAGACATCGACCTGATCGTGCTGGCCACCGCGACGCCCGACCAGACCTTTCCCGCCACCGCCACCAGGTGCAGGCGATGCTGGCATCGACGACTGCGTCGCGTTCGACGTGGCGGCGGTGTGTTCCGGCTTCCTCTACGCGGTGCAGGTGGCGGACAGCATGATACGCGCCGGCGCGCACACCCGCGCGCTCGTGATCGGCGCGGAGACGTTCAGCCGCCTGCTCGATTGGGAGGATCGCACCACCTGCGTCCTGTTCGGCGATGGCGCGGGCGCGATCGTGCTGGAGGCACGCGACGAGGATGATCGCGGCATCCTGGCGACGCGGCTCCACGCCGACGGGCGCCACAACGAGCTGCTCTACGTCGACGGCGGGCCCTCGACCACGGGCACGGTCGGCAAGCTGCGCATGAAGGGGCGGGAGGTGTTCCGCCACGCCGGTGAACCTGATCACCGACGTGATGGAGGAGGCGCTGGTCGCCGCCGGCACCACCACCGCCGACGACGTCGACTGGTTCGTGCCGCACCAGGCCAACCGCCGCATCATCGAGGCGTCCGCCGACAAGCTCGGCATCGCGCGCGAGAAGGTGGTGCTCACGGTCGACCGGCACGGCAACACCTCGGCCGCGTCGGTGCCGCTGGCGTTCGACCAGGCGGTGCGCGACGGGCGGGTCAAGGCCGGGCGACCTCGTCGTGCTGGAGGCGATCGGCGGCGGCTTCACCTGGGGCGCGGCGGTGGTCCGGATCTGACGAAAGCATGCCGCGACGGGCTTTCGCGCCTTCGCTTTGTGTTGGCTGCGTTGCGGGGCAGGTGACGAGGGAGGGGCAGATGGCGACGACGCCGGAACGCTGACCGGCCGATCTGGCCGAGGCGCTGCACCGCGAGGTCGGCCTGAGCCGCGCGCGGACTCGGCGCGGATGGTCGAGCAGGTGCTCGAGAACATGTGCGAGGCGCTGGCCGAGGGCGAGAACGTCAAGATCTCCGGCTTCGGCACCTTCGTCCTGCGCGACAAGGGCAAGCGCGTCGGCCGCAATCCGAAGACCGGCGTCGAGGTGCCGATCGCGCCGCGCCGCGTGCTGACCTTCCGCGCCAGCCAGATGATGC
>JASUUL010000129.1:0-145085 GCA_030449875.1 Aegle marmelos | reverse complement strand
AGGTGTGGGGCGACGCGATCGAGAAGGGCCGGGCGAAGCGCGACCCGGCGCTGGGCGACCCGAGATCGTCCTGCAGTCGGTCGGCGACAGATCACCGAGGACGCCGACGCCGCCCGCCGCCTGCGCGACGGCTGCGCCCCAGGTGGCCCTCTACATCGGCGGCATGGGCGCCAAGGCAAGAACTTCTACAACGAGGTCGCGCGGCGCTACGGGTACGAGGAGGTCGCCGAGAAGATCCAGGACCTCACCGACAAGGCCTGGTTCCTCGGACGACGCGCACCGCGACGCGGCGCATGGTCTCGCCGAAGCGGATCGCGTCGGTCGCCGACATCTCCGGGCCCCGGCGCGCGACCTCCTTGATCGCACGCTGGGCCAGGGGCGCACCCGCGAGCAGTCGCTGCGCGAAGGCGTCGACGGCGGCGGGGAGCTCGTCGTGGGGCACCACCTGCAGGGCCAGGCCGATCTCCTGCGCGCGGGCCGCGGAGATCGTCTCGCCGGTGAGCAGCAGCTCCATCGCGGGCTGCCAGCCGATGCGCTGCGGCAGCCGGAGCGCGCCGACGATCGTCGGGACGCCGAGCCTCGCCTCCGGGAAGGAGAACGTCGCGCGGTCGGAGGCGATCACGAAGTCGCACCAGGTCAGCAGCGTGAGCCCGTAGCCCAGGCAGTGCCCGTTCACCGCGGCGATCACCGGCTTGACGATCTCCCAGCCGCTCTCGAACGAGTTGACCGTCGGGCGCTCCCAGAACGAGCCCGGGAACTCGCCCGCCGGGTTCCGCTCTCGAGCCGAAGTCGGCGCCGGCGCAGAACGCCCGCCCGGCGCCGGTGACGATCGCGACCCACGCGTCGTCGTCGCCGCGGAACGCCTCGAACGCCGCGTTGAGCCGTCGCGCATCGCCCCGTCGATCGCGTTCAGCTTGCGCGGCCGGTCGTAGGTGATCGTGGCGACGTGGCCGGTGCGTTCGTAGCGGACGCGGTCGGCGAACCGCTCGGCGACGGCTCGGGCACCGGGGCGCTCATCTGCTCCCGCGCGCCGCAGCGTCCACCCTCGATGCCGGCGACCCTCGAGCGTCGTCGCTGGTCATCGCCGGCGACGCGGAGCGACGACGCACCGCTGTCGCGCGTGACCGCACCTCCCCGACCCCCGCACGCCCCGTTGGCGTGCCGCCGCATGGCATGCATAGCCCGACGGAACAACGGCGCCGGGCGTGTCGGACACGCAATGAACGCAGCAGTCGGCCGCTCGCCGCTCACGGTCCCGCCGGGGTCGACGAGCGCTGGGACGACCAGGGACCGGATCGGCCTGGAGCAGCTGATCCGGCTGATCCGAGCCTCATCGAGCGGCAGCGGGTCATCAAGGCGCGGAAGGACGGGGTCGAGCGCGCCGCGTACGTCCTGCTCGCCCGCCTGGTGATCGACGGTCCGCACCGGTCGAACGCGCTCGCCGAGGCCGTGCACTCCGACCCGTCGACGGTCAGCCGGCAGGTCGCCGCGCTCGTCCGCATCGGCTACGTCGAGCGCCGCCCGGACCCGGCGGACGGCCGGGCCTGCCTGCTCGCCGCCACCGACGAGGGCCACCGCGTCTTCGCCGCCAACCGCGACCTGCGCAACCGCTGATCTCCGACGTCACCGAGCGACTGGGACGAGCCGACCGCGACGCGCTCGTCGAGCTGATCGACCGGCTCACGACCGACCTCGAGCACCACCACCACACCGACGACCGGAACCGCGCCGCCACCGAGGAGGACCGATGAGCACGACCCGCCGAGCCGCCGGCCAGCTCCCGACGTCGGCCCGCCGCGCGGCGGCGAAGACCACACCGGCGCCGGGGGGCTTCACCCACCGGCAGATCCTGACCATCCTCGGCGGCCTGATGCTCGGCATGTTCCTGGCCGCGCTCGACCAGAACATCGTCTCCACCTCGATCCGCACCATCGCCGACGACCTCAACGGCCTGAACCTCCAGGCCTGGGCGACGACGGCGTACCTCATCACGGCGACGATCTCGACGCCGCTCTACGGCAAGCTCTCCGACCTCTACGGCGCAAGCCGTTCTTCCTGTTCGCCATCGGCGATCTTCGTCGTCGGGTCGGTGCTCTGCACGATCTCGACGTCGATGTACGAGCTGGCGATCTTCCGCGCGATCCAGGGCGCCGGCGCCGGTGGCCTGATGAGCCTCGCGCTCACCATCATCGGCGACATCGTGCCGCCCCGGGAGCGGGCCCGGTACCAGGGCTACTTCCTGGCCGTGTTCGGCACGTCCAGCGTCGTCGGCCCGGTCGTCGGCGGCGCCTTCGCGGGCAGGACTCGATCCTCGGCGTCACCGGCTGGCGCTGGATCTTCCTGGTCAACGTGCCGATCGGCATCGATCGCGCTTCGTCGTCTGGCGGGTGCTCAACCTCCGCACACCCGCCGCGAGCGCCGCATCGACTGGCCGGGCGCCGCGCTGCTCGCGATCGCCCTCGTGCCGCTGCTGATCGTCGCCGAGCAGGGCCGCGAGTGGGGCTGGGCCTCGGCGCCGGGATCGCCTGCTACGTCGTCGGGGGTGCCGTCGGGCTCGTCGGCCTTCGTGCTCGCCGAGCGCCCTACGGCGACGACGCGCTGCTCCCGCTGCGGCTGTTCCGCAACGGCGTGTTCAGTCTGACCACCGTGATCGCCGTGATCACCGGCGTCGGCATGTTCGGCGGCATCGCGATCGTCCCGCAGTACCTGCAGATCGTCACGGGCTCCACCCGACCAGGCCGGGCCTGAGATGATCCCGCTGGTCGGCGGCATCATGGTCTCCTCGATCATCTCCGGCCAGCTCACCAGCCGGACCGGCCGCTACAAGGTCTTCCCGGTGATCGGCCTCGGGCTGATGACCCTCGGCATGCTGCTCTTCCACTTCCTGCTGCACGCCGACACCCCGTACTGGCAGGTCGCCGTCCTGATGGTCGTCTTCGGCCTCGGGCTCGGGAACTGCATGCAGACCCTGACCTCGCCGTGCAGAACGCCGTGCCCGCCAGTCGACATGGGCGTGGCGACGGCGTCGGCCACCTTCTTCCGCCAGATGGGCGGCACGCTCGGCGTCGCGGTCTTCCTCTCGATCCTGTTCTCGACGGTGGGCGGCAACATCGCCTCGGCGTTCCGCCGACGCCGCCAGTGCCGCCCGCCTTCCGGCCGCGCTGGCCGACCCGGCGGTGCGGCGAACCCGGCCAACGCGGCGGGCCTGAACCCGGCCGCCGGCGCCGCGCAGGTCGTCCAGGACTCCTCGGTGCTCCAGCAGATGGACGGCCGGCCTCGCCCAGCCGTTCCTCGAGGGCTTCGCCGACTCGATGGACCTGGTGTTCCTCGTCGCCGCCGCGTGGTGCCGTCGGCTTCGTGCTCATCTGGTTCCTCAAGGAGGTCCCGCTGCGCACGTCGGGCATCCAGGCCCGCGCAGGCCGAGGAGGCCGGGCGGGCCGCCGGCCCGGGGCGTCGACTCCGCGGCCGAGGTCGGCGCGGCGCGCGCGGCGGCCGTCGACCCCGACCCGCGACGGCGCCGGCGGCCGCCGGGCCGCAGCGGCGGTGGGTGCGGCCTCGCCGGTGCCGCGGCCACGGACGCCACGGGCGCCGAGCGGTGGCCTCGGGTCCTCGGGCAGCCTCCGACGGTCCCGGGGCCGGACGACGGTGACGGTGCGGTTCAGTCGCCGGCGGGCGTCGCCGGGCCGGGGACCACGACGACGTGACCTCGACGGCACCGTGGTCGACCGGGCGTCCTCGCGGACGCCGTCGGCTGCACGCCCGCTGCCCGGCAACTACGTGCTCGTGGCGAACGAGCACGTTCGCCGCACGCCGAGCGGTGTCGCTCGACGGCGTGCCCGGTGCGACGGGCCCGGCCGCGCTGCCCCGGTCCGCTCACCGGTGACGGTGCGCGACGGTGACGCCACCGGGCGGTGGTGGGCGGTCACTCGTCGACGCTGACCGACGCGACGGCGGCGGGCGCCGACGCCGACGGCGCCGAGCTGACCGCGGGCGACGGCGGTGTCGTGCCGACGAGCTCGGTCACCCGGCGCGTGCCACCGTCGCCGTCCTCGCCCGTCGGGACGAGCCGGTCGAGGAGCGGTCGGTCGCTCGACGCCGGGCGTACGGCCGGTCAGCGCACCACGCGGCAGGACGCCGCCGTCGCCCGACGGTGCGGGGCTGGTCGCCGGTCGACCGGTGGTGACGGCGTCCCGGTTCGACGTCGCGACCCCGGCCACCGATGGGCGCCGACGGCCGGACGGTCGCGCCTCGACGGCGGGTCAGCGAGCGGTCGACGACGTCGCCGACCGCGCACGCCCGTCCCGGCGAGCCGGTCGGCCTCCTCCGAGGAGCCGGCACACCGATCCACCCCAGGCACGCCGCGACCAGGCCGGCCGGGCGCTGGCCGCGGGCCGACGTCGATCGAACGGAGCGGAACCGGCCGGTGGAATGACCTGCCAGTCACCCGCCCACGGGACGAACGGGCTCTCGGCGGAAGCTGGCGAGGCCGTCAGGCGTGCGCCGCGCACGTCAGGCTCGGGCCCTGCCCTCGGCCCGCCGGCGCCAGTACGACGCGGATCTCCCGCTCGGCGTCGGCGCGGCCCACCCACGACGCGCCCTCGACGCTCTTGCCTGGCTCGAGGTCCTTGTAGACCTCGAAGAAGTGCTGGATCTCCAGGCGGTAGTACTCGGAGAGGTGGTGGATGTCGCGGAGGTTCTCCTGGCGCGGATCGGCGGCGGGCACGCAGATGACCTTGTCGTCACCGCCCTTCTCGTCGCGCATCCGGAACATGCCGATCGGGCGGGCCAGGACGAGGCACCCGGGGAACGTCGGCTCGCGCACGAGGACCAGCGCGTCGAGCGGGTCACCGTCCTGGCCGAGGGTGTTCTCGATGTACCCGTAGTCGGCCGGGTACTGCGTGGCCGTGAACAGCGTGCGGTCGAGACGCATCCGCCCGGACTCGTGGTCCATCTCGTACTTGTTGCGGTTCCCCTTGGGAATCTCGATCAGAACGTCGAACTCCACGGCTGCGTTGCTCCTGTCGGGGTGCCCGACGTCGTCGGCACGGTCCGACGGCGGTCGCACGGCGGTCGTCCGTGGACCGGTCGGGCCGGACGGGCGTGGGGGGCCGGTCCGACCGGCATCGTCGGCGGAGGCCCGAACGGGCGAGGCGGTCGAGGCGACGGCGGAGACGGTGTCGGGACGCATCGGCGACCGGTCTCGGTCCCGGTCGCGGGCGCCGGACGCTCCGGCTGGTGGTCGTCGTGCGTCGTGGTCGCCATCTCGCCGGGTCGGGGTCGGGACGCCGTCGCTGGCACCGCCCCGGCCTGGCCGCCCGCGGTCGGCCTGCCCCTGGCGACGGCGGCGGCGACCCGCCCGCCCGGTGCGCGCGGTCCCGCGCCTCGCTCGCCCTGCCCGCCGCCGCGGCGCGCGCCGACCCCGGCGGGGCGGCCGCGCTCGACGCCGGACGGGACCGACCGGGCTCGGCGACCTGACCGGCACGTGGTGACCGTCGACCCGGCGCGGGTCGGCGACGCCCCTGTGGAGCCGCGACCCGGAGGCGAGCGCATGGTCCCGGCGTCGGTCGACCAAGCTGCTGACCGCGCGGCGGCCCTGCTCACGCTCGACCCGACGACCGGCTCGCCACGACGGTCGTCGCGGGCCCGAGCCGGACTCGGTGGTGCTCGTCGGCGGCGGCGACCCCACGCTGACCGCGCTGCCCGGCCGGGCAGAGTCGGTCTACCCCGGGCGCGGCGCGCCTCGACGACCTCGCCGCCCAGGTCCGCACGCGCGGGCGGCCGCCGGTGCCACCGTCTACGTCGACACCAGCCGCTACACCGGCGACGGAGCTCGCCCCGGCTGGGACCCGGCCGACATCGCGGGCGGCCGGCGACCTCGCGCCGATGGTCGCTGATGCTCGACGGCGGGCGGGCGACCCGACCGTGCTCGACGGGGCCCGCACGAGCGACCCCCCGCAGGTCGCGGGCCGGAGCTCGCGGCGGCTCGGCGCGGGACGCCGACGGTCGCGACGGCAGCCGCGCCCGGCGGCGCGCCCCGGTGCTGGGCGGGTGAGTCCGCCGCCGCTGAACGAGCTGGTGCGCACGGCGCTGCAGAACTCCGGACAACGTGCTCGCCGAGGCCCTCGGCCGGGAGGTCGCGCTCCGCGGCAAGGCGCCCGCGTCGTTCGCCGGCGCGGCGCCGTGGTCCGGGTGCTGGCCGACGCGGGTCCGACACGCCGGGGTGACCACTCTCCGACGGCAGCGGGCTCTCCACCGCAGAACCGGATCCCCGCCGCGGCGCTGGCCGGGTGCTCGCCCGGCGGCCGCGCCGACGTCCGAACGACCCGCGCACGGCGACCTGCGCCCGCTGCTCGACGGCCTGCCGGTCGCGGGCGGGGGGGCGGGACGCTGGCCGACCGCTTCGCCGGGGCCGCCGGTCGCCGGGGCGCGGCTGGGTGCGGGCGAAGACCGGGACGCTGACCGGCGCGTCCAGCCTGGCCGGCGTCGTCAGCGACGTCGACGGCCGGCTGCTGGTGTTCGCGTTCATCTCCAACGGGACGTCCCCGGCGCGACGCCCCCGCCTCGACGCGCTGGCGCGACGGCGTTGCGGCTGCGGCTGCCGCTGAGGCTGAGCTGGCCAGCCTGACGCGGTGGTCGAACCGCTGCCCACAAAATCGCGTCACCGGGGAGGGGCATACGGTCCGGGGGGCATGGCGACATCACCGCCGTACCGTGGGGACGACGGACGCGACGTGCCGGGACCGCCGGTCGGCGGTCGGACTGCCGATCAACTGGTCGCTGGCCGCCGCGACCGGCGCGCGCTGATGCCGCGCCGGCCGCCGGTCGGCCCGGGGGGCGCCGCCGAGGTCGCGCGGCTGCGCGCCGGCGCGCGACGGCGAGGGCCACGTCCGCGCGCTGACCGGGCTCGGCGACGGGCTGCCGGTGCCCCGACGCGGGCCGACGTCGTCGACCGCCCGCGCTGGATCGCCTCCGCCGTCGACGGGATCGCGCGCTGACCGCCGACGTGCGCCTGCCGGCCGCGCGCGGCGGACGGGGCCGGGGGCGAAGCTGGCCGCGCGCCGTCGGCACCGGTCACCGCGACGACGGCGGGCGCGCAGATGGGCGCGCTGCTGGCGTTCCTCGGCGCCCGGGTGCTCGGCCAGTACGACCCGTTCGGCGGCCCGACGGCGGCGGGCGGCTGATCCTCGTCGCGCCCAACGTCACGCCGCGCAGCAGGCGCTCGAGGTCGACGCCGAGGACTTCGCGCTCTGGGTGTGCGTCCACGAGGCCACCCACCGGCTGCAGTTCACCGCCGTGCCGTGGCTGCGCGACCACTTCCGCGACGAGGTCGCGCACCTTCGCCTCCGGCCTCGACCGGAGGCGGCGCCGGGCGCGCTCGAGCGCCTGCCGAGATCCTCCGCGCGGTCCGCGAGCGCGCCCCACCGACGGGCTCGCGCTGGTCGAGCTGCTGCAGGGCCCCGAGCAGCGCGCCGTGCTCGACCGGCTGCTCGCCCTCACCACGCTGCTCGAGGGGCACGCCGAGCACGTGATGGACGCCGCCGGCCCGCAGGTCGTGCCGAGCGTGGCGACGATCCGCGAGCGCTTCACCGCCCGCCGCCGCGGGGGCGGGCTGATCGACCGGCTGCTGCGCACGCTGCTCGGCGTGCAGGCGAAGATCCGCAGTACGAGCAGGGGCGGGTGTTCGTCGACGAGGTCGTGGCCGCGGTGGGGATGGACGGCTTCAACGCGGTGTGGACCTCGCCCGAGACGCTGCCGCTGCGCGCCGAGATCACCGATCCGACGGCCTGGCTCGCCGCGGTCCACGGACTCCCGGGGCGGCGCGGGGCGCGCGGCGGGGCGACCGCGGTCGCGGTCGTCGCCGCGCCGGCGCGACGCGCTGCCGGAGGCCGCGCCCGGCCGGGCCGGTCTCGTCGCCTGTCCGGGGGTGCCGACTCGCTGGCCCTCGCCGCCGCCCGGCGCGTCGCGCCCCCCGGCGGTGCGCGCGGCGTCGTCGACCACGGCCTGCAGGACCGGCTCGGCCGAGCAGTCGCCGCGCGGCGGCGGCTGCCTGCGCGGCGGTGAGCGGGCTCGTGCGGCGCGGTCGTGCGTCGTGACCGTCACGGGGACGGCCCGAGGCGGCGCCGGAGGCGCGCCGCGCCGGGCCCGCCGCGCGGCGCCGCGGGCGAGCACGCCGACCTCGGCCCGCGTGATCCTGCTCGGGCACACGCTCGACGACCAGGCCGAGACCGTCCTGCTCGGGCTCGGGCGCGGGTCGGGCGCGCGGTCGCTGTCCGGCATGGCGCGGTCGACCCGCCGTGGCTGCGCCCGCTGCTCGGCGTGCGGCGGGCCGTGACCGGGCCGCCTGCGCCGAGGCCGGACTCGAGCCGTGGGACGACCCGCACAACGACGACGCCCGGTTCACCCGGTCCCGGCTGCGCCACGAGGTCCTCCCGCTACTCGACGACGTGCTCGGCGGCGGCGTCGCGGAGGCGCTCGCCCGCACCGCGGACCAGCTCGCCGACGACGACGCGGCCCTCTCGGCCCGTCGCCGAGGATCGGCGACAGCCGCGCCGCGGGGACGACGGCGCCCTCGACGCGGGCGCTTCCCGGTGGCACCGACACGCCCCCGCGGTGCGGCGCCGGGTGCTGCGGGGTGGCTGACGTCGCGCCGGGGTCGCCGAGCTCACCGACGCGCACCTGCGCGCCGTCGACGCGCTCGTCGGCGACTGGCGCGGACAGGGGCCGCCGTCACTCCCCGGCGGCTTGGAGGTGCTGCGTCGCATGGCACCCTCACGGTGCGCCCGCTCGGGGACCGGGACCACCACCGAAGCCGGGGCGGACCGGCGACCGCCCGAAGGACGCCCGTGAGGAGCCCGCGCCCCGTGTACGACGGCGACATCTCGTCCGTACTCATCACCTCCGACCAGATCCGGGAGAAGGTCGCCGAGCTGGCGGAGGTCATCGCCGCCGACCACGCCGACGACGACCCGAGCTCCGACCTCCTGCTGATCGGCGTGCTCAAGGGGGCGGTGATGTTCATGACCGACCTCGCCCGGGCGCTGCCGGTGCCGACGCAGCTCGAGTTCATGGCGGTGAGCTCCTACGGCTCGTCCACCTCGTCGTCCGGCGTCGTGCGGATCCTCAAGGACCTCGACCGCGACATCAGCGGCCAGCACGTCCTGATCGTCGAGGACATCATCGACTCCGGCCTGACCCTGTCGTGGCTGCGCAAGAACCTCGAGTCGCGCGGGCCCGCGTCGCTCGACGTCGTCACGCTGCTGCGCAAGCCCGAGGCCGCGAAGCTCGACGTCGACATCGCCTACATCGGCTTCGACATCCCCACCGAGTTCGTCGTCGGCTTCGGGCTCGACTACGCCGAGCGCTACCGGGACCTGCCCTACATCGGCACGCTCGACCCGCACGTCTACGCCTGAATCCGGTGCCCTCGGAGCCCTCGGGGTTGTTGCCGGGTAACAGGGGTCACTGCGGCCGAAGGTGAATTCTCCGGGCGTGGGGTGAACTTCCGGGTGTTTGCTTCCGCACCCGTATCCCGCCGGGAGCCGCCTAGTTTGCCGATCATGGCGAGCGGAGCGTCTGGAAGACGCCTATGGCTCATCAACGGTCTGATCGCGGCGGTCGTGGTCCTCGCGATCATCGGCACCGTGATCGCGCTGACGATGGACGTCCGCGTCGCCTGGGCGAGTTCATCGAATCCGACCGAGGGTCTGCGCACGACCACACTCGGTCGCGGGACGGTCGCGGAGGTCGTGACGGCCTCGGGCACCGTGACGACGTCGCGCAACGCCACGGTGAACTTCAACGTCACCGGCCGGCTCGCCTCCGTGAAGGTGAAGCTCGGTGACCGCGTCCGCAAGGGCCAGGTGCTCGCCACCCTCGACGCGCTTCGCCCGCAGAACGCGGAGGCCGCCCTGCGCGTCGACGCCGACGAGAAGCAGGTCGCCGCGGCCCGCGTGCGGGTGAAGGCCAACCGGCAGGCCCTCGACGCCGCCGAGGCCGCCGCCGACGTCCCGATCAACGAGCGCACCGGCGCGACCGGCGCGACGGGTGGCGGCCTGGCCGGGCCAGCAGGCGGGCCGAGCGCGCCGAGCTCAGAGCCCAAGTCGCCGCGCGAACCGCCGACGGCCGGACTCCCAGCCGAGCCACAGGCCGCGGCGCCAGGCACCGGGAGCCGGCCAGGCGCCCCAGCCGCGGCTCCCAGCCCAGCCGCAGGTCGCCCAGCCGCCGGCCCGGCCCCAGGCAGCCCCGGTCCAGCCCCAGGCCGCGCCCGCCCCGGCGCCGCAGCCGATCCCGGTGCAGCCGCCGTGGTGGTGCTTCTGGTGCAGCGTCACCTACGTGACCCCGCCGGCTCCGGCGACACCGCCCGTGACCACCCCGACCAGCGCGCCGATGTTGCCGACGACCACTCCTCCCGCGGCCGCGGGCGGCGCGCAGTCGACCGCGAGCCAGGGGCCCAGCAAGAAGCAGCGCAACGCCACCGAGGAGCAGGACGACGCCAACGTCAAGGCGGCGAAGGCGACCCTGGCCGAGTCGGAGGCGACGCTGGCGGGCAACGAGGCGACGCTGGCCCAGGACCGCGCCAACCTGATCTCGGCCAACAACTCCACCGACGACGTGGAGCTGATCGCGCCGCAGGACGGTTCGGTGGCGACGCTGGACGGCCAGGTCGGCCAGATCGTCGGCCCGCAGGGCATCGTCCTGTCGGGCACGAACACCGGGAACCCGACCGGCGGGCGCCTGCCCGACGGCACCGCGCGGTGTCGAGCGGGGCGCAGGGCAACGGCACCTCGAGCAGCTCGTCGGGAGCTCGTCCGGCGACGGCGGCGGTGGCAGCAGCGGCGGTGGCGGGGCGGCGGCTCGTCGAGCGGCGGTTCGACCAGCGGCGGCAACGGCACGAGCGTGACGGCCTCGCCGGTCGTCCCGCGGTCCTCACCCTCATCGGCACCGACCAGATGCAGGTCCGCGCCGACGTGCCCGAGCTCGACATCGGCCGGGTCGCGAACGGCCAGACCGTCGACGTCCGCGTCAACGCCTTGCCCGATCAGAAGGTGACCGGCAACGTCGCCTCCGTGAACCTGCTGCCGGGCTCGGGCAACACGGTCCAGTACGGGACCAACGTCGCGCTGCCGGCGCCCCCGCCGGGTCTGCGACCGGGCATGTCGGCCAACGTGACGATCACGACGCGGTCGGCGCCGGACACGCCCTTCCTGCCGTCCTCGGCCATCCGCACCACCGGCGAGGGCGCGTCGACCGGGACGGTGGACGTCCTCGTCGGACCCGACAACCGTCGCGAGACCCGCACGGTCGGTCTGGGCCTGAGCTCGGACTCGGTCACCCAGATCACGTCCGGGGTGAGCGAGGGCGAGACCATCGTGCTGCCCGACCCGCCGCCGAGCACTCAGAGCGGTGGCGGCGGCGGTGGTGGCGGCGGGGGCGGATAGGCCGATGACCCAGACGCCGGTCCCACCCGGCCCCGGGAAGGAGCGCGTCCTCGACGTCCGGGGCCTCACCAAGGTCTACGGGGAGGGCGACAACGCGGTCCATGCCCTCGCCGGCATCGACCTCACCGTCCGGCGCGGCGAGTACGTCGCGATCATCGGGCAGTCGGGGTCGGGCAAGTCGACGCTGCTGAACATGCTCGGCTGCCTCGACGTGCCGACGGAAGGCCGCTACTTCCTCGAGGGCCTCGACGTCTCACGCCTCGACGACCGGCAGCAGTCGATCCTGCGCAACCGGCAGATCGGCTTCATCTTCCAGTCCTTCAACCTCATCCCGCGCACGAGCGCCGTCGAGAACGTCGAGCTGCCGCTGATCTACGCCGGGGTCTCGCGCCGGCGCCGCCGGGAGCGGGCGACGGCGGCGCTCGCGCTGGTGGGGCTGTCCGAGCGGACCCGCAACCGGCCCAACGAGCTCTCCGGCGGCCAGCAGCAGCGCGTCGCGGTGGCGCGCGCGCTGGTGACCACCCCGGCGCTGCTGCTCGCCGACGAGCCGACCGGCAACCTCGACTCGGCCTCGACGACGGACGTGCTCGACCTGTTCGACGGTCTCCACGAGGCGGGCCGCACGATCGTGCTGATCACCCACGACGACGAGGTGGCCGAACGGGCCGACCGGGTGGTCGTCGTCTCCGACGGCCGGCTGAGCGAGGACGAGAAGCGGAGGCGGGTCTCCTCGTGAGCTTCCTCGAGACGGTGCGGTTCGCGTTCCGCGCGCTCATCGTCAACCGCCTGCGCTCGCTGCTGACGATGCTCGGCATCATCATCGGGATCGCCGCCGTCATCCTGCTGACCTCGGTCGGCCAGGGCGCCGCGCAGTTCATCCAGGGCCAGATCCAGGGCATCGGCGCGACCAGCATCGCGGTGTTCCAGAAGACGCCCCCGGAGAGCGCCGGTACCCAGGCCCGCGACCTGACGGTCGACGACGCGAACGCGCTGCGCGACCGCCAGGGCGCCCCGGACGTCAAGGCCGTGTCCCCCGTGGTCACGCTGAGCACCACCGCCACCGCGGGCCGCGCCACCGCCGACGCGACGCTCGTCGGCAGCGACCAGGACTACTTCGCGGGCATCAACGCGACCGTCGTGAGCGGGCGCGCCTACACGGCCGACGACGTGGCCAGCGCCGCGAAGGTCGTGGTCGTCGGACGGACCGTGGCCGACGACATGTTCGGCGTGGGGTCCGACCCGGTGGGGCGCGAGATCCAGTTCGACCGGGTCCCGTTCCGCGTCATCGGTCTGCTCGAGACCCAGGGTCAGGACAACGGCGGCGGCAACCCGGACGAGCAGGGCCTCGCCCCGATCACGACGCTGCAGGGCGCGCTGACCGGGTACGACAACGTCGAGCGCATCATCGTGCAGACCCCGACGATCGACGACCAGCCGGCCGCCGAGAGTCAGATCACCCAGATCCTCGACCGCCGCCACGGCATCCTGAACCCGGACTTCCGCGACTTCCAGATCTTCAGCTCGCGGCAGATCGCCGACACGCTCAACTCGGTGTTCGGTGTGCTGACCCTGCTGCTCGCCGCGATCGCCGGGATCTCGCTGCTGGTCGGGGGGATCGGCATCATGAACATCATGCTCGTGTCGGTCACCGAGCGGACCCGCGAGATCGGCATCCGCAAGGCGCTCGGCGCCCCACCGTCGGCGATCCTGGGCCAGTTCCTGGTCGAGTCGGTGATCCTCAGCCTCGTCGGCGGCGGCATCGGCGTGCTGATCGGCGTCGCGGCGACCTTCATCCCGCTCGGTGACTTCGTCCCCGTGGTCGTGCCCTGGGCCGTGTTCGCCGCGTTCGGGGTCTCGGCCGCGATCGGCGTCTTCTTCGGGACCTTCCCGGCCCGCCGCGCCGCCAACCTGCGGCCCATCGAGGCCCTGCGCCGCGAATGAGACCGCCCGCGATCCCCAGGAGACTCGTGACCTCATCCGACCAGCCCGGCGGCGATCCGACCCCGGCCGCGACCGAGCGCCTCGCCGACGTCGGGGCCACGACCGGTGCGGACGACGCGACCGGCGCCAGCATGTCGACGGCGCTGACCGGCGGTCCGGGATCCGGCGGCGGCCGCGGCGGCCGGTTCGGACGGCGCGGAGGACGCCGACCGTCGGCGGACGAAGGCCGAACGGGCGGAGGCCATCGCGCTGCTCGACGAGCCGCTGGACGACAAGGACCTCGACGACCAGATCCGCAGGCCGGGCATGAGCCGCTCGACGAAGCTGCTCCTCGGGCTGCTCGCCGCGGTCGTCCTGGTCGCGGGCGGCGCGTTCATCGGGCGGCTGACCGCGCCCGACACCGGCCCGGGTCGTCCCCGACGTCGTCGGCAGGGTCGAGTCCGTGGTGCCCGGACCGGCCAGCAGCACCCAGGTCACGGTGCGCACCGCCGACGGCGGACTCGTCGTGCTCGGGGCGACGCCGGGGACGACGGTCGCCGTGCCGCGACCCGACGGCATCGGCGGGCTGAGGCGCCGGGTCGGGCGACCACAGGTCACGGACGGCGGGCGCCGAGGTCAACAAGGCCGGCAGCCTCGACGCCACCCACATCGACGTGGCCGCCCGTCGCTGACGCGACGCGCTCATCTCCCCGCCGTGGCCCAGGAGAACAGCGCTGCCGAGATCGCCGCCGGGTACGCGACCGAGGCGGGTGCCCTCGAGCTGGGGACGGTGGTCGTCGACGGCGTCGCCGACCCCGCCGCCCGGGTGCGCATCCCCTTCGCGACGCTCAACCGGCACGGGCTCGTCGCCGGCGCCACGGGGACGGGCAAGACCAAGACCCTGCAGAACCTCGCCGAGCAGTGCTCCGCGGCCGGGGTCCCCGTGCTGCTCGCCGACGTCAAGGGCGACCTGTCGGGCCTGGCCCGCCCCGGCGAGGCGAGCGACCGCACGAGCAAGCGGGCGCAGGAGACCGGCGACGACTGGGCGCCGACGGCGTACCCGGTCCGCTTCCTGTCGCTCGGCGCGTCGGGCATCGGCGTCCCGGTGCGCGCGACGATCACCGCGTTCGGGCCGATCCTGCTGTCGAAGGTGCTCGGGCTCAACGCCACCCAGGAGTCGACCCTCGGCCTGATCTTCCACTGGGCCGACCAGAAGGGCCTGGCGCTGCTGGACACCAAGGACCTGCGCTCGGTGATCCAGCACCTGCTCTCCGACGAGGGCAAGGCCGAGCTCAAGGGCATCGGCGGCGTCTCGGCGGCCACCGCGGGGGTGATCCTGCGGGCGCTGGTGAACCTGGAGGCGCGCGGCGGCGACGAGTTCTTCGGCGAGCCCGAGTTCGAGCCCGCCGACCTGCTCGAGGTCGGTCCCGACGGGCGCGGCACGGTGACGCTGCTCGAGCTCGCCGACCAGCAGGCCGACCCGACGCTGTTCTCCACCTTCCTCATGTGGCTGCTGGCCGAGCTCTTCGAGGACCTGCCCGAGGCGGGCGACCTCGACAAGCCGAAGCTCGTGTTCTTCTTCGACGAGGCGCACCTGCTGTTCAACGACGCGTCGAAGGCGTTCCTCGACCGCATCGAGCAGACCGTCAAGCTCATCCGCTCCAAGGGCGTCGGCGTCTTCTTCTGCACCCAGCTGCCCACCGACGTGCCGAACGCCGTCCTCTCGCAGCTCGGCGCGCGGGTGCAGCACGCGATCCGGGCGTTCACCGCCGACGACCAGAAGGCGCTGACCCGCACCGCGCGCACCTACCCGAAGAGCAGCGTCTACGACATCGAGGAGTCGCTGACCTCGCTCGGCATCGGCGAGGCGATCGTGACCGTGCTGTCCGAGCGGGGCGCGCCGACGCCGGTGGCCTGGACGCGGCTGCGGGCGCCGCGCTCGCTGATGGCCGCGATCGGCGAGGAGGCGGTCACCGAGTCGGCGCGGTCGTCGCCGCTGTGGGCGCGCTACGGCGAGACGATCGACCGCGAGTCGGCCTACGAGCGCCTCACCGCCCGCACCGGGGCGACGCGGGATGCCCGACACCCCGGTCGAGCCCGGTGCTCCGCCGACCAGCCGCCCCGCCGCAGACGCCGCAGGCCCGGCGCCCGAGCGCGACGAGCCCGGGTTCATCGAGAAGGCGATGGCCAACCCGGCGGTCCGCTCGTTCCTGCGCTCGGCGGCCCGCGCGGCCGGCCGCGGATCACCCGCGGGACGCGATCACCCGCGGGCTCTTCGGCCGACCGGCGCGGCGCTGAGGCGCGGTGCCGAGGCCCGTCGGGCCGCCGCGTCGGGCCGCGCCCGCCGGGGTACATTGGGCGAATCAGGGTTTCCCTGCGAGGCGGGCCCGGTCCGCCGCGCGAGGAGGCACCACCGATCGCAGGGTCCACCCGGGGAGGGTCGAGGCCGCCTGGAGGCCGTAGCTGTATGGACCGCAAGCGCCTGCTCAAGAACCCGCTCCTCTGGATCGCGGTCTTCTTCCTGGTCTACCTCGGCGTGTCGTCGCTGTTCAGTGACACCCGTGGCTACACCGAGGCCCCGACCTCGCTGGCGATCCAGCAGGTCCAGTCCCGCAACGTCACCGACTTGATGATCGAGGACAAGGAACAGCGCCTGCGGATGACGCTGGCCAACCCGATCCAGGTCCCGGTCGAGGACGGCCCGCCCACGTCGGCCACGCAGATCTACGCGCAGTACCCCGCCGGGGCCACTGAGCAGATCTTCACCCTGGTCAACCAGAACCCGGCGCGCACGGGCTACGACACGCGCGTGACGCAGGACTCGGTGCTGTCCCAGTGGCTGATCATGCTGGTCCCGCTGGCCCTCGTGCTGCTCCTGCTCTTCTGGATGATGAACGCGCAGGGCGGCGGCAACCGCGTGCTCTCGTTCGGCAAGTCCAAGGCCAAGCAGCTGAACAAGGACATGCCGAAGACCACGTTCGTCGACGTCGCGGGCGCCGACGAGGCGGTCGAGGAGCTCTACGAGATCAAGGACTTCCTGCAGAACCCGAGCCGCTACCAGGCGCTCGGCGCGAAGATCCCGAAGGGCGTGCTGCTGTACGGCCCGCCCGGCACCGGCAAGACGCTGCTCGCCCGGGCCGTGGCCGGCGAGGCGGGCGTGCCGTTCTACACGATCTCCGGCTCGGACTTCGTCGAGATGTTCGTCGGTGTCGGTGCGTCCCGGGTGCGCGACCTGTTCGAGCAGGCCAAGCAGAACAGCCCCTGCATCATCTTCGTCGACGAGATCGACGCCGTCGGCCGCCACCGCGGCGCCGGCCTCGGTGGCGGCCACGATGAGCGCGAGCAGACGCTCAACCAGCTGCTCGTCGAGATGGACGGGTTCGACTCGAAGGGCGGCATCATCCTCATCGCCGCCACGAACCGCCCCGACATCCTCGACCCCGCGCTGCTGCGCCCCGGGCGCTTCGACCGCCAGATCCCGGTCGCGGCGCCCGACCTCGCCGGCCGGAAGGCGATCCTCGCGGTGCACTCGGCGGGCAAGCCGATCGCGCCGGGCGCCGACCTCGACGGGCTCGCCAAGCGCACCGTCGGGTTCTCCGGCGCCGACCTCGCGAACGTCATCAACGAGGCGGCGCTGCTGACCGCGCCGCAGAACCAGCAGCAGATCGACGGCCTGTCGCGCTGGAGGAGTCGGTCGACCGCGTGATCGGCGGGCCCGCCCGCAAGAGCCGCGTGGTGTCCGACCAGGAGAAGAAGGTCGCGGCCTACCACGAGGCGGGGCACGCGCTCGCCGCCTGGGCGATGCCCGACATCGACCCCGTCTACAAGGTCACGATCATGCCGCGCGGCCGCACCGGCGGCCACGCCCTCGTCGTCCCCGAGGACGACAAGGAGCTCATGACGCGCGCCGAGATGATCGCCCGGCTGGTGTTCGCGATGGGTGGGCGCTCGGCCGAGGAGCTCGTGTTCCACGAGCCCACGACGGGCGCGTCCTCCGACATCGAGCAGGCCACCAAGATCGCGCGGGCGATGGTCACCGAGTACGGCATGAGCGCCAAGCTCGGCGCCGTCAAGTACGGCCAGGAGCAGGGTGAGCCCTTCCTCGGCCGGTCGGCGGGCAAGCAGTCCGACTACTCGCTCGAGGTGGCCCACGAGATCGACGAGGAGGTGCGCAAGCTCATCGAGGCGGCGCACACCGAGGCGTGGAACATCCTCAACGTCCACCGCGACGCCCTCGACGCGCTCACCGAGGAGCTGATCGAGCGCGAGACCCTGCAGCGCAAGGACCTCGAGCGGCTCTTCGCGTCGGTCACCAAGCGCCCGCGGATCACGACGTTCAACGACTTCGGTGACCGCGTGCCCTCCGACCGCCCGCCGATCAAGACCCGCCGCGAGCTCGCCACCGAGCGCGGCGAGCCCTGGCCGAGACAACCGCAACCGCTCGGCAAGGGCGGGTCGGGCAACGGCTCGTCCAACGGCCACGCCGGGGCCAACGGCCAGTCCAGGCGGCAACGGGCAACGGCAACGGCACGGCGGCACGACGGCGCACCCGGCCCCCACGGCGCGCCGACGCCACCGACGGGCCAGCCGACCGCGCCCTACGGCAGCCCGCAGTCGGGGGTCCCCGACGTCTACCGGACCGGCGGCAACGGCCGCGAGCGCGGCGAGGCGGCCGACCGCCCGTCGGCGGTGCAGCCCAACTACGGTGCCCCGCCCGGGTGGACCCCGGCCACGACGCCGCGCGGCACCACCTGGAGCCCGACGTGGCCCACGGGCAGCCGGTCGGCGGCAGCACGCCGGCGGGGTCACCGGGTCGTCGTCGGGTCGTCGGGGTCTTCCATGTCACCCGGCGAACGCGGCACGAACCCGTACGGTGATCCGGACGCCGACCCCGTGACGGCCGTTCCGAGGGCCGCCACAACGGCTCCGTCCGGAGGCGAGGGGCCAGTAGCCCGCCAGGGACGAGCCGTCGCGCGGCAGCGGGTCGGGGCCGAGCAGCGGCGCCCCGACGACTTCACGACGCGAGGGACACGTGACGACCAGCCACGACAGTGATCTGCACGAGGTCGTGCGGAACGGCGACCGGGCCGCCCTGCCGTTCGACGGCAGGGAGGCTCCGGTCGGTCACGACGACGGCGCGGCGCGGCTTCGACGCCCGCGCGCCGAGGCGGCCGTGCGGGAGCTGCTGATCGCGATCGGCGAGGATCCCGACCGCGAGGGTCTGCGCGACACGCCGGCCCGGGTCGCCCGCTCGTACCGCGAGCTGTTCGCCGGGCTGTTCACCGACCCGGCGGACGTCCTCGAGCGCACCTTCTCCGAGGACCACGACGAGCTGTCCTCGTCCGCGACATCCCGCTGTTCAGCATGTGCGAGCACCACCTGTTGCCGTTCTCCGGCGTGGCGCACGTGGCGTACATCCCCGACGCCGAGGGGCGCGTCACCGGGCTGTCGAAGCTCGCGCGGGTCGTCGACCTGTACGCCCGCCGCCCGCAGGTGCAGGAGCGCCTGACCCGCCAGGTCGCCGACGCCGTCGCCACCCGGCTGCACGCGCGCGGGGTGCTGGTCGTCATCGACGCCGAGCACCAGTGCATGTCGGCCCGCGGGGTCCGCAAGCCCGGCGCGCGCACCACGACCTCGGCGGTGCGCGGGGTCCTCAAGTCCTCGCCGAGCACCCGGGCCGAGGCGCTCGGGCTGATCCGGGGCGCCGGGGTGAGTGATCCACCCCGACGGCGACCGAAGCGACGGCGTCCGGGTCCCGCGCCCCGGCTACTGCCTGGTGATGGGCGTCCTCAACGTCACCCCCGACTCGTTCTCCGACGGCGGGCGCTGGTTCGACCGCGAGCACGCGGTCGCCCACGGAGTGGCGATGGCCCAGCGCGGTGCGGCCTACGTCGACGTCGGCGGCGAGTCGACGCGCCCGGGTGCGGGCCGGGTCGACGCCGCCACCGAGACCGCGCGCGTGGTGCCGGTGATCCGCGACCTGGCGGCCGAGGGCGTGCGGGTCAGTGTCGACACCACCCGTGCCGCCGTCGCCGAGGCGGCGCTCGAGGCGGGTGCGGTGCTGATCAACGACGTCTCGGGTGGCCTCGCCGACCCGGCGATGGCGCGCGTGGTCGCCGAGGCCGGCGTGCCGTGGGTGATCATGCACTGGCGCGGCCCCAGCGACCGGATGACGGCGATGGCGAGCTACGAGGACGTGATCGGCGAGGTCCGCGCCGAGCTCGTCGAGCAGATCGACCGCGCGGTGCTCTCCGGCGTCGACCCGGCCGCGCTGATCGTCGACCCCGGTCTCGGCTTCGCCAAGACCGCGGCGCACGACTGGACCCTGCTGCGCAAGCTCGGGGTGTTCCTCGAGCTCGGCTTCCCGGTGCTCGTCGGTGCGTCGCGCAAGCGTTTCCTCGGGGCCCTGCTCGCCGGAGACGACGGCACGCCCCGCCCGCCCGACGGCCGCGAGGTCGCGACGGCCGCCGTGTCGGCGCTCGCGGCCTCGGCCGGCGCGTGGGGCGTGCGCGTGCACGACGTCGGGTCCTCGCTGGTCGCGGTCGGCGTGGCCACGGCGTGGCACTGGGGGGCGTCGCGGGCGCCGGTGCCGCCCGAGCGCGCGCCGGGCCGACCCCGGCGAGCCGGCGGGTGACGCGCCGTGAGCGACCGGATCGAGCTGCGCGGGCTGCGGGTGCACGGCCACCACGGCGTGTTCGACCACGAGCGCCGCGACGGCCAGCCTTCGTCGCTCGACCTCGTGCTCTGGACCGACCACTCCCGCGCCGCGGCGAGCGACGACCTCGCCGACACCGTCGACTACGGCGTGCTCGCGCAGGACGCCGCCGCCGTGGTCGAGGGCCCGCCGCGCGCGCTGATCGAGACCGTCGCCGGCGAGGTCGCCGAGCGGGTCCTGCGCGACGCGCGCGTCGCGGCCGTCGAGGTCACCGTCCACAAGCCGTCGGCGCCCATCGCGCGGACCTTCGACGACGTCGCGGTGGTCGTCCACCGGAGGCGGTGACCCGGGCCGATGAGCCGCGCGGCGCTCTCGCTCGGCTCCAACGCGGGCGACCGCGACGCGCACCTGGACGGCGCCCTCGCCCGGCTCGCGCCGTGGACGCTCGCGGTGTCGGGCCGCGTCGAGACCGCGCCCTGGGGCGGCGTCGAGCAGGACGACTTCCTCAACCTCGTCGCCGTCGTCGACGACCCCGAGGCCGGCGCCCGCGACTGGCTCGAGCGGGCGCAGGCGTGCGAGCGTGCCGCCGAGCGCGTGCGCACGGTGCGGTGGGGACCGCGCAGCCTCGACGTCGACGTCCTCCGTCGACGACGCCGACGGCGCGCGACCGTCGTGTCCGGCCGACCCGCCTGACGCTGCCGCACCCGCGCGCCCACGAGCGCGCGTTCGTCCTGGTGCCCTGGGCGGAGGTCGAGCCGGGAGCCGTGGTGCCGGGCCGCGGCGCGGTCGTCGCCCTGCGCGACGCGCTCCCCGCCGACGAGCGTGCGGGGGTGCGGCCGATCGCCGGGGGAGCCGGGGGAGGAGCGGGAGGGTCGCGACCAGCCCGTCGGTCCTGCTGGTCGTCGCCGTCGGCGCAGGCCTCGCGACCAACCTGCTGGTGCAGGCGGCCTACGCGTCACTGCCGCCGCTGCCCACGCTCGCGGGCGTGGTGCTCGGCGCGCTCGGGATCGGCGAGGCCGCGCTCGGCGAGGTGCTGCACGCCCGCATCCGCCGCCGTCCCGGCGCGCGTCCCGTCGACGCCCTCGCCGGCGCGCAGGCGGTCGCGCTGGCCAAGGCCTCCTCGCTCGCCGGCGCCCTCGTCGGCGGCGCGTGGGCGGGGCTGCTCGCCCACCTGTTGCCACGACAGGTCCGAGATCGTGGCCGCCGCCGACGACATCCCCGGCGCCGTCGTCGGCGTCGTCCGGTCGGCGCTGCTCGTCGCGGGGGCGCTGTGGCTGGAGTACCGCTGCCGGACCCCCGACGACGAGCGCGACGACCGGCCCGCCGCCGACCGCCGGTAGCCGCAGCGCCGCGACACCGGTTCGGCGCTACACGTACACGCGGGTCACCGAGTGCCTGCGGCGACGCCGGAGGCCGTCGGTACGCTCCGCAGGATGAGCACCCCCGGTGAGGGGCTGCGCGCCGCCGGCTGGGTGGGACTGCTGGGCGCGGCCCTCGCGACGGCCGCCGCCTCGGTGGTGGTGCTCTCCGACGACCCCCGCTGGCTGCGGCTGGCCGTCGTGGCGGCGCTCTGGGCCGCGCTGCTCGCCGTCGTCGTGCTGGTGCGCCGCGCCGGGGCGACGGTGCCGGCAGGCGAGGCGCAGGCCGAGGCCGACCGGATGCGTCGGGCGTACCAGAGCGAGCTCGAGAGCGAGGTCGCGGCCCGCCGCGAGTACGAGGACGGCCTCGAGCGCGACCTGCGCCGCGAGGTCACCGAGGAGGTCGAGGAACGGCACAGCGACGAGATCGCCGGCCTGCGAGCCGAGGTCGAGCGCCTGCAGGCCGACGCGACGCCCGCCGAGGCGCCGCCGCCCGCGCCGCCGCGCCGCGGCCACGCCGCCCGCACCGCGCGCGCAGCGCATGACCGCGCCTCGACTCCGACCCGCCGCCGCGCGGTCGACGGGCGCGACGCCGGCGGCCCGGTGGACGAGGCCCCGATGCCCCCGCCGCCGACCCCGCCGCCCCCGGTCCGCCGGCCCCGGCCCCATCCCGCTCCCGCCGACGGTCCCGCCCCGCCGCCCGCGGCGCCCGGCCCGCCGGCCCGGGTCGCGGCGGCCCCGGGCGGCACGGCTCCCTCGACCAGTCGCCCCGGGCGACCGGCGGGGCCGCGTCCCCCGCGAGCGCGCCGACCGGGCGGGACGGCCGGCCCTCCCGCCGCGTCGCGCCCCACGAGCACCGGGCGCAGCGTCGCCGAGCTGCTCGCCGCCCACTCGACGGGTCTGCCGCGCACGCCGCACGCCCACCACCGCACCGGCCCCCGAGCCCGACCGAACGGCGCCGCAGCCGACGATCGACCGGCCGTGGGCGCCCCCAGGGCGGTCACGCGCGACCATTCCGACCGGCGGCACCATCGCCCGTCGACAGCGACCGGCCGGTCGGATCGCCGAGCCGCTCGCCGCCCGACGCGAGACCGCGACGTCCACGCCCGCCCGCGACCGGGCGTCGCCGCCGGCGGCGCCTGACTACCCTTCGCAAGGGTGATCGCCCCTCCGGTGCGCTTCGCGCCGCAGCAGCGGCGCACGCTCGTCTGGCCCGTGGTCGGCATGATCGTGCTGGGTATCTGCGCCCTCGCCACCGTCGGCCTGGCCAGCACCGAGATCGGGGGCGCGGGCGTCGTCGTCGGCGTGGTCGTGGCGCTGCTGCCCGTCGCGCCGGTCGTCGCCGCGTTCCTGTGGCTCGACCGCTTCGAGCCCGAGCCGCCCCGCCTGCTGCTGCTCGCGTTCCTGTGGGGGGCGGGCTTCGCGGCGCTGGTCGCGGTGGTCATCAACTCCTCGGCCGTCATCGCCGCCGAGCTGCTCGTCGGGCGCGGCCAGGGCGACGTCGTGGGCGCGGTCGTGTCGGCGCCGCTGGTGGAGGAGTTCGTCAAGGGCGCGTTCGTCGTCGGGCTGCTCATCGTCCGCCGGCGCGAGTTCGACGGCGTGGTCGACGGCGTCGTCTACGCCGGCATCGTCGGGGCCGGGTTCGCCTTCACCGAGAACATCCTCTATTTCGGGCGCGCCTTCGCCGACGCGGGCGACTCGAGCCCCGCGTCCGCGGTGCTCGTGACGTTCATCCTGCGCGGGGTGCTCTCGCCGTTCGCGCACCCGCGGTTCACGGCCATGACCGGCATCGCGGTGGGCATCGCGGCGAGCATGCGGTCGCGGCCCCTCGGAGGCGTGGTGATCCTGGCGGGGTACGACGTCGCGGTCCTCCTGCACGCGTTGTGGAACGCCACGAGCTCGGCCGGTGGCTTCTTCGGCGTCTACGTGCTGATCATGGTGCCGCTGTTCGCCGGCGTGATCGCCCTGGTCGTCTGGCAGCGCCGCCGCGAGAAGGCGGTCCTCGCCGCCCAGATGCCCGGCTTCGCCGCCGCGGGCTGGATCGCGGCCAGCGAGGTGCCGCTGCTCTCGAGCCTGTCGGGGCGGCGGCGCTGGCGCGCGGCGGTCGCCCGCCGCGCGGGCCGCGTGGCCGCGCGGGCCGTCGAGGACTACCAGCACGCGGTCACCGAGCTCGCCTTCCTGCGGGCCCGTGCGGCACGCGGAGCCATCGAGCCGCGCGCCGACTGGCACGCCGAGCTGCTCGACGCGGTGTACCGGACCCGGCTCGCCGCGGTGAACGCCCCGGGCGTGAACGGCCCGACCGGGGCACCCACCCGTCCGACGTCCGGTCCCCTGGCCGCCGCCGCACCACCGACGCCACCCGCCCGCACGACGGAGCGCGGGGCGAGTGCGCGCCGGGTCGCCCGGCCACCGCGGCGGGGGCCCGTGGCGGGCGCGGATACCGTGGGTCGGTGAGAGATCGTCCGGTACCCGCGCGGAGCGGGACGGGAACGAGACGAGCGAGGTGCAGCGGTGTCGCGACCCGGCGACGCGAGCGACGATCCGCGGTCGCGCCGGCCCGGCGCGCCTCGACGTGGGCGTCGTGTCCGCGGGGCGCGCGGGCGCCGTGATGGGCGCCGCGCTCGCCGGGGCGGGTCACCGTGTGGTCGCCACCGCCGCCGTCTCCCGCGCGTCGCTCGCCCGCGCCGCGGCGCTGCTCCCGGGCGCCGAGATCCTGCCGCCCGACGAGGTCGTCGCGCGCGCCGACCTCGTCGTGCTCGCCGTCCCCGACGACGTCCTGCCCGGCCTCGTCCGGGGGCTCGCCGCGGCGGGCTGCCTGCGCCCGGGGCAGATCGTCGTCCACACCAGCGGGGCCCACGGGGTCGGCGTCCTCGCCCCCGCCGTCGAGCACGGCGTCCTGCCGCTCGCGCTGCACCCGGCCATGACCATCACCGGGCGCGCCGAGGACGTCGCCCGCCTGGCGGGGGCCTGCGTCGGCGTGACGACCGCCGAGGGTGACGAGGCCGCGGGCCTGGTGGGCGAGGCACTGGTCCTCGAGATGGGGGCCGAGCCGGTCCGCGTGCCCGAGGCCGCCCGCCCGCTGTACCACGCCGCGCTCGCCCACGGCGCGAACCACCTGGTCACGCTCGTGCGCGAGTGCGCCGACCTGCTCAGCGGGGCCGGCATCGAGCCCGCCGAGCGCCTCCTCGCGCCGCTGCTCTCGGCGGCGCTCGACAACGCGCTGCGCCTCGGCGACCGCGCCCTGACCGGGCCGGTGGTGCGCGGCGACGCGGGCACCGTGGCGGTCCACCTCGACCACCTCGACCGGCGCGCACCCGAGCACGCCGGTCTCTACCGCGCCCTCGCCGAGCGCACCGCCGAGCGCGCCCGCGACGGCGGCGCGCTCGACGCGACGGCGGCCGAGCGCGTCCTCGCCACCCTCACCCGGGAGACCCCGTGACCCGCCCGTCGAGCCTGCGCACCCACGACCTCGTCGGTGGCAAGCGCCCGCAGTACCGCGCCGACGCCCTCACCGTGCACCGCGACCCGAACACGCTGCGGCGGGTGACGAAGGCGTTGCGCGGCGGCGGCCGCCGGGTCCACCGCGTCCCGACCATGGGCGCCCTGCACGACGGGCACCGCCAGCTGATGCGCCGGGCCCGCGGCATCCCCGGCTCGACGACGGTCGTCTCGATCTTCGTGAACCCGCTGCAGTTCGGGCCCGGGGAGGATCTCGACCGCTACCCCCGCGACCTCGACGCCGACCTCGACATCTGCCGCGAGGAGGGCGTCGAGCTGGTGCTCGCCCCCGCGGTCGAGGACATGTACCCCGAGCGCTTCTCGGTCCGGGTCGACCCGGGCCCGATCGGCGACGAGCTCGAGGGCGCCTCGCGGCCCGGGCACTTCGCCGGGGTGCTGACGGTGGTCAACAAGCTGTTCGCGATCGTGCGGCCCGACGTCGCGTTCTTCGGCGAGAAGGACTGGCAGCAGCTCGCCCTGATCCGGCGGATGGTGCGCGACACGGACACCGACGTCCACGTCGTCGGTGTGCCCGTCGCCCGCGAGGAGGCCGGGCTCGCCCGCTCCTCGCGCCACGCCTTCCTCTCGCCCGACGAGCGCGCCGCGGCGGACGCGATCTCGGCGGCGCTCTCGGCCGGGATGTACGCGGGGAGCGGGGGCGACGCGGTCGTCGCCGCGGCCCGCGAGGTGCTCGACGCCGAGCCCGCGCTCGTCGTCGACTACGTCGCGCGGCGCGACCCCGACCGCGGGCCCGCGCCCACCATCGGCGACGCCCGCCTGCGCGTCGCCGCCCGCGCCGGGAGCACCCGCCTGATCGACAACGCCAACGTGTCCGTCGTGAGGAGAGTCTGACGTGCAGCGCACGATGCTGAAGTCGAAGATCCACCGTGCGACGGTGACGGACGCGAACCTGCACTACGTCGGGTCGGTCACCGTCGACGAGGACCTGATGCGCCGCCGACCTGCTGCCCGGCGAGCAGGTCACGATCGTCGACGTCACCAACGGCGCCCGCCTGGAGACCTACGTGATCACCGGCGAGGCCGGGTCGGGCGTCATCGGGATCAACGGGGCGGCCGCCCACCTCGTCGAGCCCGGCGACCTCGTCATCCTCATCGCCTACGGGCAGATGGACGACGCCGAGGCGCGCACGTACCGCCCGCGGGTGGTGTTCGTCGACGCGACCAACGCCGTGATCGACCTCGGCACCGACCCGACCCACGTCCCCGACGACGCGCCCGCGGCCTCGATGCTGGTCCCCGGCACCCACGCCGTCGCGGCCCGCTGACCGCGCCGGCCGGCGACCGTGCTGCTCTGCCTCGACGTCGGCAACACCCAGGTCGCGCTCGCGCTCTACCCGGACACCCCCGGGTCGGGCGCCGACCACCCGGCCGCGGTGTGGGAGGCGCGCACGCACACCGAGCGCCGCGCCACCGCCGACGACCTCGCGCTCGTCGTGCGCGGGATGCTGGGCACGCGCCTCGCCGACGTCACCGGCGTCGCGGCGCTCTCGACCGTGCCGGTGCTGCTGCGCGAGCTGCGCGCGATGCTCGAACGCCACTTCGCCGGCCTCGAGCACGTGCTCGTCGAGCCCGGCGTGCGCACCGGCATCCCGCTGCTCGTCGACCACCCCCGCGAGATCGGCGCCGACCGGGTCGTCCAGGCGGTCGCGGCGCACGAGCGCCACGGCGGGGCGTGCGTCGTCGTCGACTTCGGGACCTCGACGACCGTCGACGCCGTGTCGGCGGGCGGGGAGTTCCTGGGTGGCGCCATCGGCGCGGGCGTCGCCGTGTCGGCCGAGGCGCTCGCGTCGCGGGCCGCGGCGCTGCGTCCCGTCGAGCTGGTCGTGCCGCGCTCGGTGCTCGGGCGCAACACCGTCGAGAGCATGCAGGCGGGTCTCGTGCTGGGAGCGGCCGCCCAGGTCGACGGGCTCGTCCGCCGCGTCGCCGTCGAGATCGCCGCCCGGGCGCCCGACGGCGCCGGCCCCGTCGCCGTGGTCGCCTCCGGCGGGCTCGCCCCGCTCGTGGTCCCCGAGTGCGCGACGGTCACCGACCCCGTGCCCGACCTCGCGCTGCAGGGGCCTGCGCTCGGTGTTCGCCCGCATCCGCGACGCGGGCCGCGAGCCCGCGAGCCGCCGCGGGGCTGACGCGCTCGCCGGGACCGAACCGCGCTCGGGCGTCTGAGAGAGCGCCGTCGTTCGCCAGAGCGCCGCCGGCTAGAGCGGGCGGGCGTCGAGCTCGTCGCGGCGCGGGTCGTCGGGCGGGAGCACCTCGTGCAGCCGGTCGGCGAGGGCGGCGTCGCAGCGCCCGCTCTCGGTGCCCGCCAGCGCCCACAGCGCGTCGGCGTCGCCGCGGCGCAGGACCAGCGAGCGGGCGGTGGCCGCGAGCTGCGCGCGCTCGTCGCGGACCCCGGGCGCCTCGGACACGGGCAGCAGCGGCCCCGCGCGAGCAGCTCGGCGCCGGGACACGTCCCGCGCGGAGGTCGGCGCGGACGGTGAGGAAGTCGGCGTCGGCGACCGCGCGCAGGCGGTAGGGCTGGGTGCTGATCAGCGGGCGGCCGAGCGCCGCGCGCAGCCGGTGGACCTCGGAGCGCACGGTCACCGGGTTGCCGTCGTCGCCGTAGAGCGCGGTGGCCAGGCGGTCGGCGGTGAGGCCCTCGGGGTGCAGCGCGAGGAGGGCGAGCAGCTCGGCGTGCCGCAACGACAGCCGGACCTCGCGGCCGTCGACGGTGGCCCGCGGCCGGTCGGTCGCGAGCAGGGCAGCGACAGGACGACGGCCCCCGCGTCGGCGGGGCGGCCGGGACCGGTGCGCGGTGACCGCGGGGCGTCGAGCGCGCAGCATCACCAGCCGCCTTCCCGGGAGGGGGCTCGAGCACGCCCGCGCCGTGCTCGCCGAGGTCGACGCGGTCCCCGTCGCCCGGCAGCGGGATGTGGGCGGGCAGGCCGACGCCGGGACTCGCGCTCACGACTCGGCCCCGCGGCGCGAGCAGGGCGCCGGGGCCGGCGAGCCGGTCGAGCAGCGCCCGGTGTCGCATCCGCAGGCGCTCGTCGCGTGCGGTGACCTCCGCGGTGAGCCGGCCCTCGGCCAGCTCGGCGGCCGCCGAGACCAGGGCCAGCGTGCTGGGGTGGACCGTCCGCAGCGGCCCGGTGAGGTCGACGGCGCCGAGCAGGTCGCCGGTGTCGGGGTCGCGGATCGGCGCCGCCGCGCAGGTCCACGGGTGGTAGAGGCGCACGAGGTGCTCGGCGGAGTGGATCTGGACGGCGCGGCGCTCGGCGAGGGCGGTGCCCATCGCGTTGGTGCCCACCGAGTCCTCGCTCCAGCTGGTGCCCTCGACGAGCGCGACGGTGTCGGCGTCGTGCAGGACGCCCGCGCAGCCCTCGCGCCACAGGATGTGCCCGTCGGCGTCGGTCACGATCATCATGTGCACCGCCTCGTCGGCGATGCCGAGCAGGGTGCGACGCAGCATCGGCAGCACGGGCGACAGCGGGTGCCCGTCGCGCCAGGCGGCGAGGTCGCCCGAGTCGAACACGTGCTCGGGGCGCCCGGTGTCGGGATCGACGTGGGCCTGGAGCGAGCGCTCCCAGGACGCCGACACCACCTGGCGCGGCGAGTGCGGGCCCGCCGTGCCGGACAGCACGGCGTCGCGGATGCGCTCGAGCTCGCGGGCGCGCTCGACCGGGTCGGGGACGACGCGGTGACGGGCGTGCTGGTCATCGGCGACCCCCGGGGCTCGGCGGTGGGAGGACGAGAAGGCCCCCTGGCCCCCATCGTGCTCTGCATCACGTACCCAGGCAACCCTACGCGCTCGTCGTGAGGTCGGCGTTCTCGCAGGTCGGAGCGCCCCTCCCGGTGCAACGCCGTTGCAACCCCCGCGCTCCTAGTGTCAGGGGTCACTGCCAGACGAACGATCGAGCACGACCGCACGGACAGGGAGAGGGACACACGATGGCCAAGTACGCGGCACCGGGCGAGGCCGACAGCGTCGTCAGCTTCAAGCCCCGCTACGACCACTTCATCGGCGGCGACTACGTCGCGCCGGCGAAGGGCCAGTACTTCGAGAACCCCACGCCGATCACCGGCCAGAACTTCACCGAGGTCGCCCGCGGCACCGCCGACGACATCGAGAAGGCGCTCGACGCCGCCGAGGGCGCGGCGAAGGCCTGGGGCAAGACCTCCTACGGCGAGCGCGCCAACATCCTCAACAAGATGGCCGACCGCATCGAGGCGAACCTCGAGAAGATCGCCATCGCGGAGAGCTGGGAGAACGGCAAGGCCTGCCGCGAGACGCTGGTCGCCGACATCCCGCTCGCGATCGACCACCTGCGCTACTTCGCCGGGGCGATCCGCGGCCAGGAGGGCGGGGTGTCGCAGATCGACAACGACACCGTCGCCTACCACTACAACGAGCCCCTCGGCGTCGTCGGCCAGATCATCCCGTGGAACTTCCCGATCCTCATGGCGATCTGGAAGCTCGCCCCGGCGCTCGCCGCGGGCAACTGCGTCGTGCTGAAGCCTGCCGAGCAGACCCCGGCGTCGATCCACGTCCTGCTGGACCTGGTCGCGGACCTGATCCCGGGCGGCGTCGTGAACATCGTCAACGGGTTCGGTGTCGAGGCCGGCAAGCCGCTCGCCTCGAACCCGCGCATCCGCAAGATCGCCTTCACCGGTGAGACCACCACCGGCCGGCTGATCATGCAGTACGCGTCGGAGAACCTGATCCCGGTCACCCTCGAGCTCGGCGGCAAGAGCCCGAACGTCTTCTTCGACGACGTGGCCGCGCAGCAGGACGCCTTCTACGACAAGGCGCTCGAGGGCTTCGCGATGTTCGCGCTCAACCAGGGCGAGGTCTGCACCTGCCCGTCGCGCGCGCTGATCCAGGGCGGCGTCTACCAGGACTTCCTCGAGGCGGGCGTCAAGCGCGTCGGCGAGATCAAGCAGGGCCACCCGCTCGACACCGACACGATGATCGGCGCGCAGGCCTCGAACGACCAGTTCGAGAAGATCCTGTCCTACATCGACATCGGCCGCCAGGAGGGCGCGAAGATCCTCACCGGCGGCGAGAAGTCCGACCTGGGCGGCGAGCTCTCGGGCGGCTACTACATCCAGCCGACCATCTTCGAGGGCAACAACTCGATGCGGATCTTCCAGGAGGAGATCTTCGGGCCGGTCCTGTCGGTGACGAAGTTCAACGACTACGACGACGCCATGTCGATCGCCAACGACACCCTCTACGGCCTCGGCGCCGGAGTGTGGTCGCGCGACGTCAACACGGCGTACCGTGCGGGTCGGGAGATCCAGGCGGGCCGGGTCTGGGTGAACAACTACCACGCCTACCCCGCGCACGCGGCCTTCGGCGGGTACAAGCAGTCGGGCATCGGGCGCGAGAACCACAAGATGATGCTCGACCACTACCAGCAGACCAAGAACGTGCTGCAGAGCTACTCGCCCAACGCTCTCGGCTTCTTCTGATCGACCCAGAAGGCTGACAGACCGAGCGGACGGAGGTCCCGGATGACCGAGCAGATCAGCACCAGCACCGACGTGACGGAGCAGGTGCCCGAGGTGCCCGGCTCCGGGACGACCCACCGGGTCGCGCTGTCCCCCCAGGCCGCCGAACTGCTGGTCCAGCTCACCGACACGCACGGTCCGCTGATGTTCCACCAGTCCGGCGGGTGCTGCGACGGCAGCGCGCCGATGTGCTACCCGGACGGCGACTTCAAGATCGGCGGCCAGGACGTCCACGTCGGCGACCTGGTCGTCGACGGGCTCGAGAAGCCGATCGGCTTCTACATGTCGGCGTCGCAGTTCGAGTACTGGAAGCACACCCACCTCACGGTGGACGTCGTGAAGGGCCGGGGCAGCGGGTTCTCGGTCGAGGCGCCCGAGGGCGTCCGGTTCATCATCCGCTCCCGGCTGTTCACCGACGACGAGTACCGGGCCCTCGAGCCCGTCTGAACGTCCTTCCGGTAGGACCGTGCGCGACGCGTCGCGACCGGCGTCGTCACGGGCGATGTCAGCGGCGTCCGCTGCTGACGCTCAACGTCCGTCGGCGCTCCCGACGCGTCCGAAGGAAGGCCGACGATGGCCTCCGTGACCCCGTCCACCACCCTGCGCGAGCTGACCGGGATGCCGTCGCAGCCCGCGTCGCTGGCGTCCTCGGCCCTGATCATGGTCGACCTGCAGAACACCTACACCGAGGGCGTCATGGCCCTCGAGGGCGTCGAGCCGGCCATCGACCGGGCCGCCGAGCTGCTCGAGCGCGCCCGCCGCGCCGGCATCCCGATCGTCCACGTCCAGCACGACGCGGGCGAGGGCACGCCCTACGACGTGAAGGGCCACTCCGGCGCGATCGTCGACCGCGTCGCCCCGCGCGAGGGCGAGCACTCGATCGTCAAGAACGTCCCCAGCTCGTTCGTCGGCACCGACCTCGAGGAGCACCTGCGCTCCGTCGGCGTCGAGAACCTCGTCGTCGCCGGGTTCATGACCCACATGTGCGTCAACTCGACGGCCCGCAGCGCGTTCAACCTCGGCTTCGCCCCGACGGTCGTCTCCGGTGCCACGGCGACCCGCGCCCTGCCCACCCCCGGCGGCGCGCCGGTCGACGCGGCGTCGCTGCAGGCCGCCGCGCGCGCGGCCCTCGCCGACATGTTCGCCGTCGTCGTCCCCGACGCGGACGCCATCCCCGACTGACCCGCCGTGTCGCGGTGGCGCCCCACGCGGGGTGCCACCGTCACGCCGCGACCCGGGCCTCGACGTGGCGTCGCAGGACGGGGCCGCGGTGCGCGCTGACCCCCAGGCAGAGCACGAGCGCCACGAGCCCGGGGATCGGCGCGGCGACGCCCGTCGCCACGTCGGTGTGCAGGACGACGACCCCGCGCACCACCGACTCGACGAGCCAGGCGACGCCCCAGACGGCGGTCACCAGGTAGTGCTCGCGGCGGAAGGGCGGATCGTGCTCCCACGCGGCCTCGGCGGCCTCCTCCCGGCCGGGGCCGCCCGCGAGGACGAAGGGTCGCGTCGTGTCGAGCGTCATCGGCCGTCGATCCAGCACGTCCGAGAGCGGTAGGCCGACGCCGCGCCATCGTGAAGAACGAGGGCTTGAGCAGCACGATGCGCGGGTCGCGCGCGACGGCGAACAGCACGGCCGAGAGCACGAGCTCGAGCACCACGAGCACGCCGACGCTGTCGAGGCGCCCGCGCCGGATCGTGGCCACGGTCGCCCACCCGGCGGTGAGCACCCCGGCGAGGGTCAGGGCCCAGAAGTCGTCGACGCCGACGGCGTGCAGCAGGTAGTAGCTCGCCGTCGGCACGACGACGTCGACCAGCATCGGGAGCATCGCCCGCGCCCGCGGGCTCACGACCGGGCCCCGGCGGAGGAGCCGGAGGAGCCGGACGAGCCGCTCGCGGCGATCGTGGCGTGGAGCGTCCCGAGCAGCCGCGTGAGCTCGCGGACCTCGGCGGGCTCGAGGTCGGCGGTGAAGCCGCGCCAGCGGTCGAGGCCGTGGCCGGCGAGGCGCGCCGACTCCGCTCGCCCGGCGTCGGTGACCGACCGCGTAGACCGTGGTGTGCGACCGCCGGTCGTGCGGGTCGGGTCTCCGCGTCACCACCCGCTCGTCGACGAGCGCCTGGAGCTGCCGGGCGACCTGCGGCGGGAGCACCTGGAGCGCCGCGGCGACGTCGGACGGGCGGACGTGGTCGGAGGAGGCGACGGCGACGGCCGGCGACGATCGCGAGGCGGTTCGCGGGTCGCCCGCCTCTTGCTCGCGATCGCGCGGTCGGAGATGGCCGCTGGGACAGCGTGAGGGCCAGCGAGCCCCCGCCGTCGGTGACGTGTCTCGGGCACCGCCGAGCGTGAACCGCGTTCATGTGCCGGGCAACCGTTCCTGGTCGTCGTCCCTCAGACCGGTGACAGCTGACGGGGCCCGTGCGGCAGGGGCCCGGTCACGCCGAGGTGGCGCTCGAGCGCCCGCCGAGGACCGCGTCGGTCACGGTGACGCGCCGCCGGCTGCGCGGCGCGGGGACGACGCCCGGGGCACCCAGTCGGTGCGCCCGCAGCGTCGTCAGCAGCCGACCTGCCGGCTCGCGGCCCGCGGGCTGCCGGTCCAGTCGACGCGACACGGCCCAGCCAGGCGTCGGTCGCCGAGCGCCGGGTCGTCCGCCGCGCCCGACGGCCACGGCTCGGCGTTGGCGAGCGGCCACGACCGGGCCAGGGTCGGTGATCAGGCGGTCGAGGGCGCGTCGCGGTCGGGCGCGTCGGCCGGCCGGGCGGCGACGGCGTCGACCGGCGCGGTACGGTCGTCGACGGTGGCGGGATCGACAGGTGGGCCGCTCGAGGTTGCGCCAGGCGTCGAGGCGCATCGCCTCGCGGCGACGTGGTGGTCGAAGGCGACGGCCCGGCGTAGCCGGACCAGGTCGTCGGGGGTCCGGGCACCGCGGCGATCAGGCGCTCGACCATGGTCGCGACCTGACGAGCGACGGTCGAAGGGTCCCTCCTTGCGCCGTCGCGGTCGAGATCGCCCGCTTGTTGGCCTCGGCGCTCACCGATGCGATCGACGCGGGCGCCCGCGTCCGTGGCGAGGAGAACTCGGCGATCGCGGCGTCGAGCACCCGGGACGGGTCGCGGGCTCGCGTCCGCGGTGCGCATGGGCCCACGTAGCGAACGACCGGTTCGGTCCGCGGACGAGCGGTCGAGCTGCGGGCCGACCCGGATCGTTCGCGAGGGGACCCACGGGGATCACCCGTTCGACGCGACCAGCACGCCCGTCGCCGGGCTCGACCTGCGGGGTCGGACCGCGGTCGTCACCGGTGGGGCGTCGGGCATCGGCGTCGAGACGGTCCGCGCGCTGGCGGCGGCCGGAGCGGCGGTCACGGTCGCGGCCCGCGACCTCGACGCCGCGCGCCGCCGACGGCGACGACGTCGCGGGTCGACCGGGTCGACTCGTGCGCGCCGCGCACCTCGACCTCACCGACCTGGCCTCGGTCGACGCCTTCGCCGCGGCCTGGCGCGGCCCGCTGCACGTCCTCGTCGCCAACGCGGGCGTCATGGACACCCCGGAGACCTACACGCCGCAGGGCTGGGAGCTGCAGTTCGCGACCAACCACCTCGGGCACATGGCCTCGCGCTCGGCCTGCGCGAGGCCCTGGTGGGCGCGGGCGGCGACGCGCGGGTCGTCGTCGTCTCGTCGAGCGGCCACGGCAGCTCGCCGGTGGTGTTCGACGACCTGTTCTTCGCGCGGCGGCCCTACGACCCGGGCCAGGCCTACGGGCAGTCGAAGACGGCGAACGTGCTGTTCGCGGTGGAGCTGACGCGCCGCTGGGCGGGTGACGGGATCACGGCGAACGCGCTCATGCCCGGCGGGATCTGGACCAACCTTCAGCGCCACTGGGACCCCGACGTGCTCGCCGACCTGCAGCGCCGGTTCCCGACGAAGACACCCGAGCAGGGCGCCGCCACCTCGGTGCTGCTCGCGACCTCACCCGCCCTCGCGGGCGTCGGCGGGCGGTACTTCGAGGACTGCCACGAGGCCGAGGTCGTCCCGGAGATCGTCGACGGCGTCCACGGGTCCTGCCCCACGCCCTCGACCCGGAGGCCGCGCGGCGGCTCTGGGACGTCTCGACCGAGCTGCTCGACGCCGCGCGACCGGTCGTCCGCGGCTCAGGGCGGCAGGTCGCGATAGCCCGGGTGGACGCCGGGGTGAGGCCCTCGGCGGCGGCGACGCGACCGAGGAGGGCGGCGAGCGTCCGCCGTTCGTCGGCGTCGAGCGCGGGCGAGCAGGGCGTCCTCGTGCGCGGCGGCCAGCGCGCCGAGCTCGCGCACCAGGTCCTCGCCCGTGCTCGTGAGGTGCACCGCGTACAGGCGCCGGTCGTCGGGGTTGCGCCGCCGTTCGAGCGCGCCGCGCGCCTCGAGGGCGTCGACCAGGGCGACGAGTCGGGTCGCCGGCGTCCCCAGCTGCCCGGCGAGCGCCTGCTGGCTGCGGCCCGGCTGCCGCGCGACCGCCCGGAGGAGTCCGCCTGCGGCGGGGTCAGGTCGACGGCGGCGACCCGCTCCCCGAAGCGACGCGCGGCGTGGGTGCCGAGCTGGGTGAGCAGGAACGCCGCTCCGGTCGGTCGGTCCGAGGTCCACGCCGACAACGATATCGCTTGACAGACCGTGCTGCAAGAGGACGATGACAACTTGTCACGATTATCCGCCGGGAGGTTCGCCATGTCCTCGCCCCACGCCGCCGTGGCGGGCCGCCCCTCCTCGCTCCGCCCTCGCCTGGGCGGTGCTCACCGTCGCCGCGGCGGCCTCTACACCGGGACGCGCCCGGGGACCGACCCGTCGCTCGCCCTCGCCCTGGTCCGCGACCGCCGCTGCGCGGGCAGGTCGCCGCGCTCGCCCTGCTGGCCTCGGCGGCGCCGCTCGCGGTGTGGGTCGGCGCGGTCCACCACCGGCTGCACCGGCTCGGCCTCCGGGTCGCCGGGCCCACCCTCGGGCTCGCCGGAGGGCTCCTCGTCGCGGTCGCGCTCGCGGTGAGGGGGCGGCGCAGTGGGCGGCGGTCGCCGCCGCCGTCACCCGGCGGGGAGGCCGCCGTCGCGGGGCTGGGCGCGCTGTCGTTCGCCCTCGGCGGGCCGGTTCGCGGTCGACCTTCGGCCTGCTCCTGGCCGGGTTCTCGGTGCCGACCCTGATCGCGGGCCTGGTCCGCGCCCCTGGCGTGGGCCGGTCCGGTGCTCGCGGCCGTCTCGGTGGTGGCCGTGGTCGGCCTCGCGGTGCCGCCGCTGCAGTACCTGCTCCCGGTCGTGCGCTTCGGGGGCCTCGTCTGGCTGGTGTGGTTCTCCGCGGTGCTCCCCGTCGTCCGTCGCCGGGTCGCCGAGCCCGAGGTCGCGGCGTGACCGTCGCGGTGGTCGGGGCGACCGGCCACGTCGGGGGTGCTCGTCGCGCGGCCTCGCCGCGCGCGGCGAGCCGGTCGCGCGCTGACCCGCCGTCCCGCCGCGTGGGCGGCCCGCGGTGCCGCTCGACGTCGGGCGCCCGACGCGTTCACCGGCGCCCGCGCGGCGTTCCTCATGTCCCCGACCCGTCGTCGCCGGCGGGCGTCCCCAGTCGCGCTCGCCGGCGTCCGTCCGGCCGCCGTCTCCGCGGTGTCGAGCACCTGGTGCTCAGCAGCTGGGGACGACGCGATCGGGCGCTGGAACGCGGCGTGCGAGGACCTGTCGTCGCAGCGGCGTCCCGTCGACGCTGCTGCGGCCCGGCCGGTTCTTCTCCCACGCCCTCGCGTGGGCACGGTTCCTCCCGCGCCGGCACGGGGAGGCGCCGACCGTCGTGCCGGTCGGCTTCGCCCGCCGGGCCGCGGCCGGGATCGACCCCGCCGACGTGGCCGCGGTCGCCGCCGCCGCGCTCGGCGACCCGGCGTCGTACGCGGGCAGCGCTCCGCGCATGACGGGCCCCGAGACGCTGACCCCGCTCGACGAGCTCCGCCTGCTCGGCGAGGTGCTGGGCCGCCCGCTCCCCGCGCGCGAGGTCGACCCGGACGACGTCGCGCGGGGCATGCTCGAGGCGGGGGCGGCCCCGGAGGTCGTCGACGCGATCCTCGCGCGCACGCTGCACGGCGACGAGGGCACCGACCCGCCCGACGGTGCGCGCAGCTCGGCCGCGGAGCCGCGGCGCTTCGTCGACTGGGCGCGGGCCCACCGCGCCGCGTTCACCACCGGCGAACGCTGAGCCGGCGCGCGTCGGAACATCGCACCGGCTGCGTCCGTTGTACCGCGTGTGGCCGTGAGGTGGCGGCGACGCGTCGGCCCGACCACGGCCGGACGTGGCGCCCGTCACTCTCGTGCCCCCGACGACACCCCGTGGGGCCACGCGCGACCACTACGATGGCCGTACGGTGCCCGACAGTGGGGCATCGTCGGTCCCGCTCGCTACCCATGGCGGACGGGACCAGCCTAGGGACCTCGGGGGAGCATCGGTGGATGCGCCCTCCGGGGAGGCCGCCGGCGCAGCAGTCAGGAGTGACGCATGTTCGAGAGGTTCACCGACCGCGCGAGGCGGGTGGTCGTCCTGGCCCAAGAAGAGGCCCGGATGCTCAACCACAACTACATCGGCACCGAGCACATCCTGCTCGGGCTGATCCACGAGGGCGAAGGCGTCGCCGCCAAGGCCCTCGAGTCGCTGGGCATCGCGCTCGAGGGCGTGCGCCAGCAGGTCGAGGAGATCATCGGCCAGGGCCAGCAGGCCCCGTCCGGGCACATCCCCTTCACCCCCCGCGCCAAGAAGGTGCTGGAGCTGTCGCTGCGCGAGGCGCTGCAGCTCGGGCACAACTACATCGGCACCGAGCACATCCTGCTCGGGCTCATCCGCGAGGGCGAGGGCGTCGCCGCCCAGGTCCTGGTCAAGCTCGGCGCCGACCTCAACCGCGTGCGCCAGCAGGTGCTGCAGCTGCTCTCGGGCTACCAGGGCAAGGAGCCCACGGAGTCCGGCAGCCAGCGCGGCGAGGGCACGCCGTCGTCGTCCCTGGTGCTCGACCAGTTCGGTCGCAACCTCACCCAGTCGGCCCGCGAGGGCAAGCTGGACCCGGTCATCGGCCGGGAGAAGGAGATCGAGCGGGTCATGCAGGTCCTCTCCCGGAGGACCAAGAACAACCCGGTCCTCATCGGCGAGCCCGGCGTCGGCAAGACCGCCGTCGTCGAGGGCCTCGGCCAGGCCATCGTCAAGGGCGAGGTCCCCGAGACGCTGAAGGACAAGCAGCTCTACACGCTCGACCTCGGGTCGCTGGTGGCGGGCTCGCGCTACCGCGGTGACTTCGAGGAGCGCCTCAAGAAGGTGCTCAAGGAGATCCGCACCCGCGGCGACATCATCCTGTTCATCGACGAGCTCCACACGCTCGTCGGTGCCGGTGCCGCCGAGGGCGCGATCGACGCCGCGTCGATCCTCAAGCCGATGCTGGCCCGCGGCGAGCTGCAGACGATCGGTGCCACGACGCTCGACGAGTACCGCAAGCACGTCGAGAAGGACGCGGCGCTCGAGCGCCGCTTCCAGCCGATCCAGGTCGGCGAGCCGTCGGTCGCGCACTCGATCGAGATCCTCAAGGGCCTGCGCGACCGGTACGAGGCGCACCACCGCGTCTCGATCACCGACCCGGCGCTGGTCGCGGCGGCCACCCTGGCCGACCGCTACATCAACGACCGGTACCTGCCCGACAAGGCCATCGACCTCATCGACGAGGCCGGCGCCCGGATGCGCATCCGCCGCATGACCGCGCCGCCGGACCTGCGCGAGTTCGACGAGAAGATCGCCGACACGCGGCGCGACAAGGAGTCCGCGATCGACGCGCAGGACTTCGAGAAGGCCGCGCGCCTGCGCGACGAGGAGAAGAACCTCCTCGGCCAGAAGTCCGAGCGCGAGAAGCAGTGGAAGTCGGGCGACCTCGACGTCGTCGCCGAGGTCGACGACGAGCAGATCGCCGAGGTCCTGGCGAACTGGACCGGCATCCCCGTCTTCAAGCTCACCGAGGAGGAGACGACCCGTCTGCTCCGCATGGAGGACGAGCTCCACAAGCGCATCATCGGTCAGGAGGAGGCCGTCCGGTCGGTCTCCCAGTCGATGCGGCGCACGCGGGCCGGCCTCAAGGACCCGAAGCGTCCCTCGGGCTCGTTCATCTTCGCGGGGCCCTCGGGCGTCGGGAAGACCGAGCTGACCAAGGCGCTCGCCGAGTTCCTGTTCGGTGACGACGACGCCCTCGTCCAGATCGACATGGGCGAGTTCCACGACCGCTACACCGCCTCGCGGCTCTTCGGCGCGCCCCCCGGGTACGTCGGCTACGAGGAGGGCGGCCAGCTCACCGAGAAGGTGCGGCGCAAGCCGTTCTCGGTCGTGCTGTTCGACGAGATCGAGAAGGCCCACTCCGAGGTCTACAACACGCTGCTGCAGGTGCTGGAGGACGGCCGCCTGACCGACGGTCAGGGTCGCGTCGTCGACTTCAAGAACACGGTCATCGTGTTCACCTCGAACCTCGGCACGCAGGACATCTCGAAGGCCGTGGGTCTCGGGTTCCAGTCCGGCCAGGACTCGGGCTCGAACTACGAGCGGATGAAGAACAAGGTCACCGACGAGCTGAAGAAGCACTTCCGGCCCGAGTTCCTCAACCGCATCGACGACATCGTCGTGTTCCACCAGCTGCGCGAGGACGAGATCGTGCAGATGGTCGACCTGCTGATCGCGCGCACCGAGAAGCAGCTCGCGAACAAGGACATGTCGATCGAGCTGACCGACCAGGCGAAGAAGCTGCTCGCGCAGCGCGGCTTCGACCCGGTCCTCGGCGCCCGGCCCCTGCGCCGGACGATCCAGCGCGAGATCGAGGACCAGCTCTCGGAGAAGATCCTGTTCGGCGAGGTCGAGGCCGGGCAGATCGTGCTGGTCGACGTCGAGGGCTGGACCCCCGAGGTCGACGACCAGGGAAGGGACAAGCCGGCCCCGAGTCGGCGACGTTCACGTTCCGCGGCGAGCCCAAGCCCGCGGCGGTGCCCGACACCCCCGCGGTCGCCTCGATCGACTGATCTCCCGCAGGTCCCGGCGCCCCGGTCACCCTCGTGGTGGCCGGGGCGTCGTCGTGGTGCGGGTTGTCAGCCCGACGGCGAGCAGCGATGGCACGTCCCCCAGACGTTGCGAGGGCCGTAGCGGGCGCCGGCATGCCGCGTCGGCCGTGCGGGGTCGGCCGCGGGACGTCCGCGCGGACGCGGCGGACGGGAAGGCGACGGCAGCGTCCCGACGATGTCGGCCACGCCGGCGGATCGTCGCGGCGCTCCCAGGACGTGCTGACCACGTCGGTCGAGGGTCGCGTTGCCTCCGGGCCGCGCCGATCGTCCGCTCTCGGCGACCTCTCCAGCGACGGCGTCGCGAAGTGGTGCTCGACTGGCGATCTCCCATCTTGGACCGAGCTGCCCGCTGGACGGGCCATCGAACGAGACGTCGAGCGTGACCGCCACGTTCCACTCGACCACTCGGGCTGCGGCCGACCCGAGCCTCGCCGTCGGCGACTCGACGGGACGCCGCGGGTCGACGGCCCGGGTTGAACCGGGGCCGCCGAGCCCTTGAGGCGCCCAGCGCCTCGACGAGGCATCTCGCGGCGCAGGACGTCGGCGCTGGACGGCTCCGTCAGGATGGCGGCGAGTCCTGACGGCCGCGATCGTGTCTCGCCGCTGGGTCGATCAGGTCAGCGGACGAGCGGCTCGCCGCGGCGACGGTGGCGGTCCCGCGCGCGGCGCGACCCGCCGGGTCGTCGGCTCGATCGCGTCCGGTCGGTCTCGACGATCCGCGGGCGCGTCCGGGACGACGTGCTGGGGCCGTCGCGCCCTGGTCGAGACCGGTCGTGCGCGCGCGGTCGCGAGCCCGGTGAGGACCGCGACGGTCCCGCGTAGACCCAGGCGCCGATCTCGAGCCCGGGGCGTCGCCGCCGTCCCCGTTGGCCGAGGGGAGGCCCGCGGCGGGCAACAGCAGCCCAGCGGCGACCGACCCGGGCCGTCCTCCTGGTCGCGGCGGTCACCGTCGCTCGGCACCCCGAGCCCACCGCTCCCGGCCGAAGAGGATCACTCGAGGTGGCGACGCCGCGGCCGCGCCGATCGCCGACGGTCCGGGCGAGCCACGGGGTCGACCAGGCCCTCGCCGTCGCACGTCGACCTGAGAGGGCGATCTCGACGTCGAGGGGCGCGGCGTGGACGGCGCGGTCTGTGGATCGGCCTCGACGACTTCTTCCAATGTCGCTCGGAGACGTGCGCCGTACGTCCCGTCTGCAACGACGCCATCGGCGCGGCGCCCCGACGTTCAGCCGTAGGACGCCAGGTCGGCCGGCCTCGCGCATGCGGTCCCGGAGGGCCGGGGGGTCGAGGACCTCGACCTCGGCGCCGCGGGCGAGGAGCTCGGAGCGGGTGGCGGCGAAGGACTCGACGGGGATGACGACGACGGTCCAGCCCTGCTCGTCGACCTCGCCGGGCGACTCGACGACCGCGCGGGCCGTGTGCGGGCGTAGGGCCACGGCGGCGAGCTCGAGGCCGCGCGGCGAGAGGCGCACGGTGGCCTCGGCCTGGTAGAGGGCCTCGGTGAGCTCGTCGGTACGCCGGTGCCAGTACCGCCACAGGTCGAAGCCCTCCGGGCGCTCGAACCGGGCGTCGAGGGTCTCCAGCTCGAGGATGCGCGCCACGCGGTAGGTGCGCGGTTCGCCGCCGTCGTGCGGGGCCGCGACGACGTACCAGGTGCCGGCCTTGAGGACGAGGCCGAGCGGGTCGAGGTCGCGCTCGACCTCGGGGTCGCGGCCTCCGGTGGCCCAGCGCCGGTAGCGCACGCGCAGGGTGCGCTGGTTCCACACGGCGTCGGCGACACCGGTCAGCGTCGGGACCTGGTCGGCCTCGCGGAACCATCCCGGCGCGTCGAGGTGGAAGCGCTCGGCGATCCGGCCGGCGCGGTCGGAGAGCTCCGCCGGCAGCGCGGCGTTGCCCTTCAACCGCGCGGCGGTGAGCACCCGTTCGAGGCCGAGCTCGGCCGCGGCATCGGGCATGCCGGACAGGGCGAGCGCGTCGGCCTCCTCGGCGGACAGGCCGGTCAGCTGGGTCCGGTACCCCTCGAGCAGCGAGTAGCCGCCGTCGGGGCCGCGGTCGGCGTACACCGGCACGCCCGACGCGGCGAGCGCGTCCATGTCCCGGTAGATCGTGCGGATGGAGACCTCGAGCTCCTCGGCCATCTCGCGCGCGGTCAGGCGTCCACGCGTCTGCAGCATCAGCAGCAGCGAGAGCAGGCGACTGGCGCGCACGGAGTCTTTCTTACTCCTTTCCTGACAGGACGTGTCAGGCCCGATCGGGGTTCGAGCTGGTCGGGGATGCCGTCGGCGTCCGCGTCGGGCAGCAACGGGTCACCCATGCCGGCGCGGACGCTCTCGAGCTGCGCGGCGACGGCGAGCCCGAACAGCAGCGCGACGCCGGTCGCCGTGGCCCACAGCAGCAGCGCCATGATCCCCGCCAGCGGCCCGTAGGTGGCGCTGAAGTCCCCCGACAGCGCGACGTAGAGCGCCACGAGCCCGGACGCCCCGAGCCACATGAGCACGGTCAGCCCGGCGCCGAGGGCGAGCCACGACAGCGACGGCTGGTGGCGCCGCGGCGCGAAGCGGAACAGCACCGTCACCGCGACGAGCAGCGCCGCCAGCCCGACCGGCCAGCGCAGCACGTCCCAGACCGACTCGGCCACGTCGCCCCAGCGGTAGACCTCCTCGATCGCGGTACCGAACGGCCCGCCCGCGATGATGAGGACGAGGCCCACGCCGAGCGCCGTCCCGGCGGTGACGGTCAGCAGTGCCGCGCGGGCGTACTTGCGCAGCGCCGGGCGGTCGCGCTCGGTGCCGTAGATGCGGTTGGTGCCGCGCTCGAGCTGGGCGACGGCGCTGGTCATGGCGAGGAACGACGTGGCGAGGCCGAGGGCGACCGCCAGCTCGCCGATGTCCTCGCCGCGCCCGTCGTCGCCGTCGTCACCGTCGTCGCCGGGCTCGCCCGCCGCCGGCTCGGACGAGGGCGTGCGGTTGACGACGTCGGCGAGCAGCTGGTCGCCCGACCCCGGCGAGACGGCCACGACGGTCCTGGCGACGACCTGCGCGACGCACTCGGCGCCGATCGCGGACGCGAGCCCGCTCCCGGCGATCACCAGCGGCACCGTCGCGAGGGCCAGCTGCAGCGCGAACGCCCGGGCGTGGCTGAACCCGTCGCCGTAGCGGAAGCGGGCGAACGCGTTCTCGAGCACGGAGCGCAGGCCGACCCGGCGCACGAGGTGCCAGGCGTCCTCCGCGTCGAGCGCGTCGCCGCCCATGTCGGTGGTCTCGGGGACGCGCCCGCACGCTGCTCACGGGCGACATCATGGCCGATACCTGACCGGACGTGTCAGCGACGCCGCACGGGCGGCCGGGCGGCGGGCCGCGGAGGCGCTGGCGCCGTGCTCGTCGTCGACCGCGCCCAGGTCCTCGCCCACCGGGTGGCCGTGCAGGCCCTGCTGCGTGACCGCCCGCCCGATCGGGTGCTCGACCTCGGCCCGCTGCAGCACGCGCCGGACGAGGCCTCGCCGACGAGCGACCCGCCGTGGCGTGGGCCGCCCGCGCCGACGACCCGGCCAGCGCCGACGTCCCCCGGCCTCGCCGCGACGCGTGGACCCGAACCGCGGTGCCACCCCGCACCGCCACCGCGCCGACGGTCGACCGCCCGGATCGCCCTCCGCGCCGCCTCCGCTGCGCCCTGGCCCGCGGGTCGGTCCCGTTCGCCGACGCCGACGCCGCCGCGCGCATGAACTGGAGCGGGCCCCAGCGGGCGACGCTCGGGATGGGCGCCCGCGAGGCGATCGACCGCGCGGCCGACGCCCTCGCCGACGTCGTCACGGCGCCGACGACCAAGGGCGCCGCCAGTGCCGCGGTCACGAGGCTGCTGCCCGACGCCCTGCTGCGCGACTGCCGGCCGTGCGGCGCCGTGCACGTGAACGAGCAGCTGATGCGCCTCGCGGCCCTGCCCGCGGGCGTCGCGCTCGACGCGGACGGCCCGACGCTGCTGCTCGTCCCCGGCGGCTGGCCGCGCCCCAGGCGGCGCCCGACGCGCCGCGCGGCGGGCCGGGCGTCGGCCGCGCCGTCTCCTCCCCTGGTGCCACGGCCGGGCCTGCGCGACGGACCGGCTGCAGGCGCCGCGCCAGGCTGGTGGCGGGCGACGCCGCCGGGGTCGTCGGGCGCAGCTCGATGACCGTGACCCGTCGGCCGCGACCCAGGGTGGGTGATCCCCCTGCGGCGTCGACCGCGTGCGGTCAGTCGCCCGGGTCGCGGGACCTTACGGTGGCGGTCGGGCGAAGGTGGTCCGACGTCCACGCTGGTCGGGCACTTGAACCGCCGCCCGCGGGCGTTCGCCCCGCCCGGCGACCATCTGCCGACGTCGCCCGCGCCGGGCTCGATCACGAGGAGGTCGAGGTGACGGGTCACGGCCGGGCGCTGCTGCCCGCGGGCGACGCCGCCGCCCTCGCGAGCCCGCCCGAGCCCGACGCCGTGCGCCTGCTGCCGCCCTACGACCCCTTCCTCCAGGCCCGCGACCGCGAGCTGCTCGCCCCCGACGCCGGCCTGCGCAAGGAGCTCTACCGCGCGATCGGCAACCCCGGCGCCGTGCTCGTCGACGGCGAGATCGGCGCCAGGCGGTGGGCGTGGCGGGCGTGGCGACGACGTCGGCGCACTCGGTCGTCGCCGCCGCCGTGACCCCGTGGCCCTCGAGACGCCGGTGACGCCGCCGCCCGACGTGCGCCCGGCGGGTCGTCGACGACGAGGCCGGCGTGAAGCCCGCGCGCGTCGCCCGGGTGCCGCGCGCGGGCCTGTCGCCGTCGCCGCTCGCGGAGGGCGGTCACGACGGGCTGACGAGGCCCCGTCGGGCGCCCGCGCCTCCTCGAGGGTGGCGCGGGCGCCCGGCGGCCGGTAGGCCGATCCCGTGGCCGTGGCGCACCTGCGGCTCGCGGACGTTGACGCGGACCAGCGCGCCCGACGCGGCCGAGGCCAGCTCGGCGTGCCGGCGCACGGTCGGCACGGCCGTCCCGGCGCCGAGCTCGACGACGACGAGGGACGCGGTGTCGCGCGAGCGCAGCCACTCGCGGTGGGCGGCCATCCGCTCGCCGTGCACCCCCGGCACCCACGAGCCGTCGCCGAACATGAGGATGTTCGGTCGGGCGACGTCGCCGCAGCGCGGGCACTCCGGCAGCGGCGGCCGGGCCCGCAGGGTGTCCTCGTCGATGGTCACGCCGACGTCCTGCCCTCCCGTCGCTCCGCTCGCCGAACCGTCGGCCGGCCAGGTGCCCTCGTGGCACGGGCGCGAGCACTGCAGCGCGCCGATGGCGCCGTGGCACTCGGTGACGTCGGCGTCGGCGAACCCGGCCCGCTGGAAGGCGCCGTCGACGTTCGAGGTGAACACCCGGGTCGGAGCCGATCCCGTCCGTGCCCAGCGGCGCAGCACGGCGTACCGGCGTGCCCGGTGCGGTCGGCGCCCAGCGTCGACCAGCGGGCGGCGTAGAGCGCGAGCCAGGTGTGGCCGTAGAAGCCCCAGGCGAGCTCGGGGTCGTCGTCGAAGTGCTCGGGGTCGGCGAGCTCGGAGAACTGCAGCCCGAGGCGCCGGTACGGCGGGTAGGCGCGCCAGAACCCCTCGGGTCCGCGGAAGTCGGGCAGGCCCGAGTCGACGCCCATCCCGGCGCCCAGCGGCGCAGCGTACCCGCGTGCGGGGCGGTCGCGCGGTACCAGCAGCGCGCCCGCGCGGCGGGGTCGGCAGCTCGCGGCGCGCGGTACGGCGGTAGGCGCGCCAGAACCCGGGGCCGCGGAAGTCGGGTCGACGGCCATCGGCCCCGGCGCAGCGCGGCGTCCGAGCAGCTCGCCCGGGCAGGGCCATCTCCTGGGTCAGGACTCCCGCCGGGCTTGCCGACCGAGAGCACGACCTCGAACTCCATCAGGTCGGCGCCGGAGGACACCGGCTGCTTGCGCTCGCCCGCGTGGGCCGGCGGCGCCGCGCCCCCGTCGCGCCAGTTCGCGAAGGCCTCCTCGGTCTCCCAGCGCGTGTAGACGAAGTACCGGTCGTCCCCGGCGGTGGGGCGCAGCAGCTCGTAGCCGAGGAAGCCCGGCGTCTCCTTGATCGACTCACCGCGGGCGGCGAAGCGGCGCTCGAGCTCCTCGCCGTTGCCCTCGGGCACCTTGATGGCATTGATCTTCACGACGGCCATGGGCCAGCTACGTGCCGCGCCGGGCCGCCTCGCCGGCCAGCGCGAAGCGCCCGTCGGCGGTCTGCTCGACCAGCGCGTCGACCAGCAGCGAGTCGAGGCAGCGCGCCCGCTGCGCCGGGTCGCTGGTCCACGCGGCCTCCAGCGCCGACGCGACGACGGGGCCGGGGGCGTCGCGCAGGACGTCGAGTAGTCGGCCCCGGACCTGGCGGTCGGTGCCGGCCCACGTCTGCGTCCTGCGGGCCGGCCCGTCCCACGCGGGTCGCCCGCGGCGCAGCCAGGCGCAGTGCGCCCCGACCGGACAGGTGTCGCAGCGCGGCGAGCGGGCCGTGCAGACCACGGCGCCGAGCTCCATGAGCGCGGCCGAGGCCAGGGCGGCGTCGGCGTCGGCCGCCGGCAGCAGCGCGTCGACGTCGGCGAGGTCGCGGGTCGTCGACGCCGGGCCCGCCTCGGCCTGCCCGTGCACGGCCCGCGCGACGACGCGGCGGACGTTGGTGTCGACGACCGGCGCCCGGCGGCCGTAGGCGAACGCGGCCACGGCGCGGGCGGTGTAGGTGCCGATCCCGGGCAGCGCCTCGAGGCTCGCCACGTCGGCGGGCACGACGTCGCCGTGCTCGGCCGCGATCGCGGTGGCCGCGGCGTGCAGGCGCATCGCCCGGCGCGGGTAGCCGAGCTTGCCCCAGGCCCGCAGCACGTCGCCGGTGCCCGCGGCCGCGAGGGCCGACGGGGTCGGCCAGCGGTCCATCCACTCGTGCCAGCGCGGCTCGACCCGTACCACCGGCGTCTGCTGCAGCATGATCTCGGAGACGAGCACGCCCCAGGCCGTCGTGCCCGCCCGGCGCCACGGCAGGTCGCGGGCGTGCTGCCGGAACCAGCCCGAGACCTCGTCCACCATCGTCATCGCCACCGGATCCTGCGCCGTGGGCCGGGCCGGGCTTCGACCGGGTGATGAGTGCCGCCGGGCGCGTGGCGTTCGGTGGCGCAGCGCAACCCGCCACCTACGTTCCGTCACGTGCTGGAGCCCGTCGGACCGCTCCCGGCGTCGGTGTACCGACGTCGGCGCGCCGTCGCGCTCGCCCTCGTGGTCGCGCTGCTCGGGCTGCTGACCTGGGGCGTCGTCGCCCCGCTGAGCGGTCGGACGGTGCGGAGGGCGACCCGACGGCCCCCGATCGCCCGCCGGCCGGACCCGTCCCGCGCGCCCGCCGTTCGCCGCCGCGGAGCAGGCCCGGGCGCGAGGCCGAGGGCGCCCGCGCGATGCCGAGCAGCCCGCGACCGCGCGGTGAGCGACGACGGGCCCCCGACGGGCGGGCGGCCGGGCGGCGACGCCGACGGCACCCGCGCCGGCCACGGCCCGGAGCCCCGACCAGCCCGCCACGCTCCCGGGTGATCGGGCGCGGGCTGCTGCCCGGCGCGGTGCTCGGGCCGTTGCCCTCGACCGCCGCCCGGCCTCCCGTCGGCGCCCCCCGGCCCCAGGTCGGCCCCGGCCGCCGCTCCGGCCGTCCCCGTCGGTCCGCCCCGCCGCCGCCGCCGGACGGGCCGCCACGCCGCCGGGCCCCGCCGCGCCCCGCGATGCCCCGACGGCGCCGTGACCGTCACCGCCCGCACCGACAAGCCCCGCTACGGGCCGGGGGAGAAGCCCGTGCTCACGCTCGCGGTCCGCAACACCGGGCCGGCGGCCTGCTCGCGCGACCTCGACGCCGCACGCCAGGCCGTCGCCGTGGTCCGCAAGCCGGGCGACGGCCTATGGAGCAGCAACGACTGCGCGCCCGGCGACACCGACGACGTCCGGGTCCTGCGCCCGGGCGAGGAGGCCGTGTTCTCCGTGCGCTGGTCGGGCGGACCTCGCGCCCGGCTGCGCCGGGGCGCGCGACGCCCCTCCCGGCGGGGCGCTACCAGCTCCTCGCCCGGCTCGACGGCATCGTCAGCGCGCCGGTGGCGTTCGCCTTCGGCGGGTGACTGACCGGCCGTAACCTGCATGATGGTCGCCGACCACTCATCGAGGAGGACACGATGCCCGGGTTCAACGACGAGGACGAGCTGCGCCGCTACGTCGGCGGCATCTTCGAGCAGGCGCTGGCCGATCCCGAGCTGGGCGGCAAGCTCGGGGCGACCGGGCTCGTGCTGCGCGTGAACATGACCGGGCCCGACGGCCGGATCACCATCGACCTGCCGAACGGCAAGGTGTTCCAGGGCGCCGAGGGCCCCGAGCCCACCACGACGATGACCATGGACCCCGAGACGGCCAACGAGTACTGGCAGGGCAAGGTCAACCTGGCGATGGCGATGGCGCGCAAGAAGGTCGTGGTCGACGGCAGCATGGGCCGGCTCATGTCGCTCGCCCCGCTGTCGAAGCAGCTCTTCCCGGCCTACCGCGAGCAGCTCGAGGCCGACGGGCGCCAGGACCTGCTGGTCGACTAGCGCTCCCGCCGCTGGCGCCGGGGGCCGAGCCGGCGGCGAGGGCGCCCGCGAGGTCGTCGACCCGGCGCACCTGCTCCATCCCCGGCCGGACGGGCACGGGGAGGTCGAGCCCGTCCCGGGGCCCGGGACGACGGCACGCCGGACGCCGAGGCGCGCGGCCTCGGCGAGCCGGCGGTCGACGGCGGGCACCGGCGGACCTCACCGGTGAGCCCCACCTCGCCGAGCGCGACGAGCCCCGAGGGCAGCGGCACCTGACGCTCGGACGACGCGACGGCGAGCGCGATCGCGAGATCGGCGGCGGGTTCGCGCATGCGCATGCCGCCCACGGTGGCCGCGAACACGTCCTTCGTACCGAGCGTGAGCCCGCAGCGCTGCTGCAGCACTGCGATGATCTTCAGGACGCGGGCGGACTCGACGTCGGAGACGGTGCGCCGCGGCGCGGTGTCGTTGGCCGCGGGCGACACCAGCGCCTGCACCTCGGCCATCAGCGGCCGCTTGCCCTCGAGGGCGACCGTCACGGCCTGGCCGGGGACCGACCCCGTCGTGGCGCCGACGAAGAGCCCGGTGGGGTCGGTGACCTCGCTGATGCCGCCGTCGGACATCTCGAAGCAGCCCACCTCGTCGGAGGGCCCGAACCGGTTCTTCAGGCCACGGACCAGGCGCAGCGTCGAGTGCCGGTCGCCCTCGAACGACAGCACGACGTCGACGAGGTGCTCGAGGGTGCGCGGGCCGGCGACGGCGCCGTCCTTCGTGACGTGCCCGATGAGCACGATCGGCAGGTCGCGCTGCTTGGCGAGGGCGACCAGCGCGCTGGTCACGGCGCGGACCTGCGAGACCCCGCCCGGCGTGCCCTCGACCTCGGCGGAGCCGACCGTCTGCACGGAGTCGACCACCAGCAGGCCCGGATCGACCGCCTCGACGTGCGCGGCGACCTCCTCGAGGTCGGCCGTCGCCGAGACGAACAGGTGCGGCGTGACGGCACCGGTGCGCTCGGCGCGCAGCCGCACCTGCCCCGCGGACTCCTCGCCGCTGACGTAGAGCACCGTGCCGCCCGCACGGGCCCGGCGGGCGGCGACCTCGAGCAGCAGGGTGGACTTGCCCACCCCGGGCTCGCCGGCGAGCAGGATGACCGCCCCCGGCACGAGCCCGCCGCCGAGCACGCGGTCGAGCTCGCCGACCCCGGTGGGCCGCGACACGACGGTCTCGAGGCCGACCTCGCCGATGGCGCGCACCGGGCTCGCGGGCCGCGCCGCGACCCGCGGGCGCCGCCGGGGTCCCGACCGCGGCGGCGGGCGGCAGGCCCTCCTCGAGCGGGCCCCAGCCACCGCAGCCCGGGCAGCGCCCGAGCCACTTGGCCGCCGCCTGCCCGCAGGCGGTGCACTCGAAGGCGCGGCCCGGTCCTTCGCGGGCCTCGGGGACCCGTGCCGGGTGGTGCTCACGACCGGCGAGTTAGGGCCGACCCCGACAGCCAGGGGCGGGAACTCACCCGGCGGGCGGCTCGTTCGTCGACTGGACGACCAGCGGGACGGTCACGGGGCCGCCGCGCTCGAAGACGAAGGTGACCGCGTAGGTGGGCCCGGGCCGCACGTTCTGCGTGATGCCGCGCAGCACGACGCGGGCGGTCGCGGCCGCGCGGGTGTCGGGCTGGGCGGGTCCGACCGCGCCGGGCTGCAGCCCGACCAGGCGCACCGCGTTGTCGCCGGGGACGGTCGTCGCCCCTTCGGCGGTCACCGTCTGCGCGTACGGCGTGGTGACCGAGAGGAGCCGGTCGGGCAGGGCGCCCTCGTTGACGAGCGTCCCCTGGATGCCGACGGTCGACCCGGGGCCGGCGGGCGCCACCTGGTTGGGACCCGTGACGAGTGCCATGTCGCGGAGGAGCATCTCGCCCGCGTGGCCGAACGAGCCCGGCGCCCCGGAGAGGGTCGTGTCGGTCTGGGTGACCGAACCGGCGCTGCACCCCGCGAGCGCCAGTCCCGCGGTCAGGACGGTCGCGGCGACGAGTCGGGCTCGACGCGCCCGCGGGCGGCTCATGATCTCGGGCGTCCTCTCGGGAGTGGGGCCGGACGGCGCGGTCAGACTAGTACCCGGTGCCCCGGCGGGCCCGCCCGAACCCGCCCCAGCCCCGCCGACCGGCCCCCGGAGCACGCGTGGCGGGCTCTTGTCAACCCCGTGACCTGCGAAGACGGTCCGGTCCCCCGCGCTGGTCCTGCTCCGGGCGTGTTAACCTGAGTCCAGCGAAAGGGGCTCGGGACACATGGTTTTCAAGGTCGGCGAGACCGTCGTCTACCCGCACCACGGTGCCGCACTCATCGAGGCCATCGAGACCAGGACGATCAAGGGCGAGGAGAAGAAGTACCTCGTCCTCAAGGTTGCGCAGGGCGACCTGACCGTCCGGGTGCCCGCGGACAACGCCGAGATCGTCGGCGTCCGCGACGTGGTGGGCCAGGAGGGGCTGGACCGGGTGTTCGAGGTGCTGCGCGCACCGCACACCGAGGAGCCGACCAACTGGTCGCGGCGGTACAAGGCGAATCTCGAGAAGCTCGCCTCGGGCGACGTCAACAAGGTGGCCGAGGTCGTGCGCGACCTCTGGCGCCGGGAGAAGGACCGTGGGCTCTCCGCCGGTGAGAAGCGGATGCTGGCCAAGGCCCGCCAGATACTGGTGAGCGAGCTGGCGCTGGCCGAGGGCACCGACGAGGTCGCCGCCGAGTCGTTGCTCGACCAGATCCTCGCGTCCTGACCGTCGCGGCGGTCGTCCCCGCAGCGGGACGTGGTGAGCGGCTCGGTGCGGGTGGTCCGAAGGCACTGGTGCCGGTGGGTGACGTCGCGATGGTGGCGAGGGCCGTCGACGGCCTCGTCGCGTCCACGGTCGTCGACCGTGTGGTCGTCGTGGCGCCTCCCGCCGGTGTCGAGCGGATGCGTACGGCGCTCGCGCGTCGCGACCGTGGTGGTCGTCACCGGCGGGGTCGACCGGGTGTCGTCGGTCGCCGCGGCCCTGGCCGCGGTCGCGAGGGACGCGGAGGTCGTGCTGGTCCACGACGCCGCCCGCTGCCTGTGCCCGCCGCGGGTCGTGCGCGACGTGGTGGCGGCCGTCCGGGCGGGTCACCGGGCGGTGGTGCCCGGGACCCCCGTGGCCGACACCCTCAAGCGCGTGGCAGGCGACGACGTCGTGGCCACCGTCGACCGGACGGGCTGGTCGGGGTGCAGACCCCGCAGGGCTTCGCGGCCGCCCTCCTGCGCGCGGTGCACGACGATCCGCCCGCGGGCGGGATCACCGACGACGCGGGGCTCGTCGAGCGTGCGGGCGACGCGTCACCGTCGTCGCGGCGACCCGCGCGCGTTCAAGGTCACCACGCCCCTCGACCTGGCGATGGCCGAGGCGCTCGTCGCGGCCGGCACGGCGTGAGCGGCTCATGAGGGTGACCTCGGTCGGGATCGGCACCGACGTGCACCCGGTGGAGCCCGGGGTGCCGTGCTGGGTCGCCGGGCTGGACTGGCCCGACGAGCCCGCCGGCTGCGCCGGGCACTCCGACGGCGACGTGGCCGCCCACGCGCTGTGCGACGCGGTCCTGTCGGCCGCGGGCCTGGGCGACGTCGGCGAGGTGTTCGGCACCGCGCGCCCCGAGTGGGCGGGCGCGTCGGGCGTGCACCTGCTGGGGGAGGTCCGGCGCCTGGCCGAGGGCGCCGGCTGGGCGGTGGGCAACGCCGCGGTGCAGGTCGTCGGCAACCGGCCGCGGATCGGCACGCGACGCGCGGAGGCGCAGGAGGCGCTCTCGGCCGCCCTCGGCGCCCCGGTCAGCGTGTCGGGCACCACGTCCGACGGGTTGGGGCTGACCGGCCGCGGCGAGGGCCTCGCCGCGTCGCCACCGCGCTGCTGCTGCCGAGCGACCCCCGGTTCGCTGAAACCCGGCCCCACCGCCCGGGCGAGCGGCTTCCGAACCGCACCTCCGGTCCCGCGTCCGCGTCGGCCCGGTCGAGGGTGGGAGGTGGGCGTACGGGGTCGTTCGACCAGCTCTGGGACGCCGTCCCCACCAGCAGATCTGGGACGCCATCCAGGGCGACGGCGGCGGGGGTTCGTCGACAACGAGGGCGGGTGGCGCCGGCTCTCCGAGCAGTCCGACCAGGTCGCGCCAGGGCGTCGTCGAGGCGGTCCGACCGTGCGCGACGCCCGCGCACCGGCCGCCGCCGACGCCACCGCCGCGAAGATCGACGGCTCGACGGGCTGGGCGACACCACCCGACGACGCGCCGGTCGTCGTCGGCTCGTTCGGCGCCCAGCAGGCGGTCGGGTTCGGCGAGGCGCAGGCGCCAAGGCCGCCCCGCCGCCGGTTCCTCGACTCGTTCTGGGACAAGGCGCTGGTCGGCTACGACTGGTCGGCGCCCGGGTGCTGCCCGTCGCGCCGTTCGCGGACACGATCGGCGCGAGGTCGTGCCGGGCGTCCTGGCCGACTACGAGCAGGAGGCGATGGCGCAGCGGAGGCACGCCGAGCGACGCCCGCGCGGCGATGGCGTCGTACGCGGCGCGCGCGCCGCGAGGCGGCGGCAGACGCTGCCGCAGTTCGCCGGGCCCGCCGCCGATCGGCGGCCGCCCGCCGGCGCGGTCCCCGGTCGGCCCCGCGCCGGGCGCCGCGGGGGACCGGACCGACGTCCACCCGCTCGTCGCCGGGCTGTGCCCGACGCCCGGGGGCCGGTGGGCGCCGGGCCTCCCGGCGGGGCCCCGGGGCGGCGGCGGCGTGTCGCCGGCGGCGGCGGCGCGGCCGTCCTCCGGGCGTCCCCGGCGGCCGCGCCCCGTCGGTCCCCGGTGCGAGCCCGGGCGGCCCCGGTCCCGGGTGGCGCGAGCCGCCGGCGGGGAGCCGGTGGTGCGGGGTCCTCGGGCGGGGTCCCGGGTGCCGGTGGCGCGGTCGCCGGGCGGTCCGGGCGGCGGTGCGGACGGACCCGGACGGCACCGGGGCGTTCCCGGCGGCGGCGCGACCGCGGCCACGACCCGTCGGTGACCCGGCGATCGACCCGCCCGCCGAACCCGGTGCGTCCGGGTCGGTCCCGCCGGAACGGCCCCGGCGGTGCGGGCGGCACTCCGTCGTCCGGGGCGGCGCGGTCGGTGCCGGCGGAGGGTCCGGCGGGGCGGACGGCTCCCGGGCGGCGGGCGGCGTCACGTCGCCGGGGACGGGCACGCGGGTGGGCGGCGGCGCGGCGGGCTCCGGGGCGGGCGGCCCGGCCCGCTACGGGGCGGGAGTCACCGTACGGCGGCTCGGGCGGCGGCACGGCCTCGGCGGTGCCTACGGGCCGGGCCTCGGGAGCCGGTGCCTACGGGCGGCGCGGGGTCGGCGTCGCGCCGGGGGCGGCCTCGGGGCGGGGTGCTCGGTCGCGGCGGGCCGGCGCCGTCTGCCGGGCGCGGGGGCGCGGGCGGCCGCCGGCGGGCCTCGGGGCGGCGCCGCGGCGGCGGAGCGGCGCCGTGGCGCGCGGGCGGCTGCCCGGGACCGGGTGCCGTGCCGTTCATGCCGCCGATGGCGCCGGGCGCCGGGCGGCGCGGGCGGCGGCGAGCACCGGCGCGCCGACTTCCTCACCGAGGACGACCCCGACGCGATCGCCGGCGTCGCTGCCGCCGTGGTGCCGCCGGTGATCGGCGGATGAGCGTCGGCGACGTGACGCGGCCGCCCCGGCAGCCGGGGCGGGGTTCCACCTCGACGCGGCCAGTACACGACGCTGTGGCGCCGCGTCGTCGGCGGCGAGAAGCCGCTGATCCTCGCGAGCCTCGACCACGGCCGGACCCACGCCGAGCGCGACGCCCTCGACGCCGCGGCGTGGCGGCGGTTGCGCGTGGCCGGCCACGTCGACGACCGCGACGTCGCGGACCCCGCGCTGGCCGACCTGCTGGCCGTGCTGGCCCGCCCCGACGTCGAGGTCGACGTGCGGATCGTGGGAGGACGACAGGCCGCGACGGCGCGGGGTCACGCTCGCCGCCTCGCGGGGCGGCTCGGCGCGGGCGTCGTGGCGGCCCTCGACGACGCGACGGGCTGCGGATCGGCCGCCGCGTCGCCCGCCGACCTCCCCGGCGCGCTGCTCGCCCGGGTCCCCGACGCCGCGCCCATGCCGGGCATCCCCTCGACCTTCCCGGTCTCGGCGGCGCTGCGGGGGGGCGGCCGACGGCGGGCGGGCCGTCGGCCCGCGACGCGCGGCTGCGCCGCGCGGGCGTGCCCCGCCCGACCGCGAGCGCCTGGTCGGCGATGGGGCGAGCCGCCCGGCGCCGCCGCCTGCAGTTCGGTGTCGCCCGCCGCGACGCGCTCGGTGGCGGCGCGGGCCGGTCGTGCTCACCGTCGTCGACACCCCGGTCGGGCGCGTGCTGCTGCGCCGGCGGGCGCGAGCTGCTCGTCCTCCCGGTCGACCGCGGCCGGCTGCGGCACGAGCTGCACGGGTTGCTCTCCGCCCCGTCGACCAGCGACGACCGGCGGGACCAGCGCGGGTCCGTCGGCCGTCCGTAGGATCCGGGAGCGTGAGCCTGCACCTGTACGACACCGCACGGCGCGCACCACGGGAGTTCCACCCGCAGTGCGCCGGCACGGCGTCGATGTACGTGTGCGGTGCCACGGTGCAGGGCGTGCCCCACATCGGCCACGTGCGCAGCGGCGTCAACTTCGACGTGCTGCGGCGCTGGCTGCTGCGGTCGGGGCTCGACGTGACGCTGGTGCGCAACGTCACCGACATCGACGACAAGATCCTCACCAAGGCCACCGAGGCCGGCCAGCCGTGGTGGCAGTGGGCCGCGACCCACGAGCGCGCGTTCACCGCGGCCTACGACGCGCTGGGCTGCCTGCCGCCGTCCGCCGAGCCGCGGGCGACGGGGCACGTCACCGAGATGGTCGAGCTGATCGAGCGGCTCATCGCCTCCGGGCACGCCTACGCCGTCGAGTGCGGCGACGTCTACTTCGCCGTGGCGTCGTGGGCCGACTACGGCTCGCTGTCGGGGCAGCGCGTCGACGAGGTGGAGCAGGGCGAGACGGCCGCGGCCGGCAAGCGCGACCCGCGCGACTTCACGCTGTGGAAGGCGGCCAAGCCGGGGGAGCCGAGCTGGCCGACGCCGTGGGGCCGGGGGCGCCCCGGCTGGCACCTGGAGTGCTCGGCGATGGCCACGCACTACCTCGGGCCGACGTTCGACCTGCACGGCGGCGGCCTCGACCTCGTGTTCCCGCACCACGAGAACGAGCGGGCCCAGTCGCACGCCGCGGGCGACGGGTTCGCGCAGTACTGGCTGCACAACGGCTGGGTGACCATGGCCGGCGAGAAGATGTCGAAGTCGCTGGGCAACTCGCTGACGATCCCGGCGGTGCTCGAGCGCGCCCGCGCGGTCGAGCTGCGCTACTACCTCGCCGGCCCGCACTACCGGTCGACCATCGACTACTCCGACGGTGCCCTCGCCGAGGCCGCGGCGGCCTACCGCCGGATCGAGTCGTTCGTGCACCGCGCCGGCGAGCGCGCCGGTGCCGACGCCGTCGTGGCCGACGGTGAGCTCCCCGCGGCGTTCGCGGCCGCCCTCGACGACGACCTCGGCACGCCCGCGGCCCTGGCGCCGTGGTCCACGACGAGCTGCGCGCGGGCAACGGCGCCCTCGACGCGGGCGACCGGCCGGCGGCCGCGCCGCGGCGGCGCCGTGCGGGCGATGGCGGGCGTGCTCGGCGTCGACCCGCTCGACCCGCAGTGGACGCAGCGTCGAGGGCGGCGCCGAGGGGGCGCGGCGGCGCTCGCGGCGCTCGTCGAGGACCTGCTCGACCAGCGGACCCGCGCGCGGGCCGCCCGCGACTTCGCGCGCGGCCGACGCCGTGCGCGACCAGCTCACCGCCGCCGGGGTCTCCGTCGAGGACACCCCGACGGCCCGGTGTGGACGCTGCAGAAGTAGCGCCCGAGTAGAGGGACGATCACGATGGCGGGCAACTCCCGACGTCCGGGCGCCCGGCGCAAGGCCGGCACGAAGAAGGGCCCCACGACGGGCTCGGGCGGCCAGCGCCGCAAGGGGCTCGAGGGCAAGGGCCCGACGCCCCCGGCCGACAAGCGCCCCAACCACAAGGCCTACGGCAGCGCCCGGCTCAGTCGGCGGCCGGGCGGCGTCCGGGGCGGGGTCGGCCGCGCGGCGGCCGGCGGCTCCGGGCGGCTCGTCGGGCGGCGGCCGCGACCGTCGCGGCACCCGCCGTCCCGACCCGGACGGCCCGCAGACCGTGCTCGGGCGCAACCCCGTGGTCGAGAGCCTGCGCGCGGCCGTCCCGGCGACGGCGCTGTACGTCGCCGCCGGCATCGACATCGACGACCGCGTCCGCGAGGCGCTGCGCACCGCGGGCGACCGGGGGATCGCGGTGCTCGAGGTGCCGCGCGGCGAGATCGAGAAGATGGCCGACGGCTCGGTGCACCAGGGCGTCGCGCTCACCGTGCCGCCCTACGAGTACGCCCACCCCGACGACCTGCTCGAGGACGCCCGCCAGGCCGCGCACCTCGCCCGGGCCGAGCCGCTGCTCGTCGCGCTCGACGGCGTCACCGACCCGCGCAACCTCGGTGCCGTGCTCCGCTCCGCGGCGGCCTTCGGCGCGCACGGGGTGCTGCTGCCCCTGCGCCGCTCGGTCGGCGTCACGCCCGTCGCGTGGCGGACCTCGGCGGGCGCCGCGGCACGGCTGCCGGTCGGCCGGGCCACGAACCTCTCGCGCACGCTCGACGGCTGGGCCGACGAGGGGCTGACGGTGCTGGGCCTCGACGGCGACGCGACGGTCGACCTCGACCACCTCGACGACGCCGTCCCCGGGGCCGCCGAGGGCCCGCTCGTGATCGTCGTCGGGTCCGAGGGCAAGGGCCTGTCGCGGCTGGTCCGCGAGACCTGCCAGGCCACGGTGGCGATCCCGATGGCGGGCGACGTCGAGTCGCTCAACGCCTCCGTGGCCGCCGGGGTGACCCTCGCCGAGGTCGCGCGCCGGCGTCGCCGGCGGCGCCTGGCGGCGTCAGCGCGCTGAGGCGGTCTCCGGCCTGCCCTTCGGTGACGCCCGGGCGGCGGGCTGATCGGCCTCGCGCGGCCTCTGGACGCACCCTCGCTCGGCCGCGACTCGCCTCGGTCCTGGTCGCTCGGCGTGCTCGGCCGGGACGGCGAGGTCGGTCTCCGCCTCGCGGCCGCGCAGGTTGCGGGCCGAGACGACCCGCCACCGCCCGGCCTCGTCGTCGCCCGCGCCGCGCGCAGCGTCGCGCCGGAGGCGAGGACCTTGCCGGGGAACTCCTTGGCGGCCTCGGTGAGCCGGGCGGCCTCGTTCACCGGGTCGCCGATGACGGTGTACTCGTAGCGGCGGGTGTCGCCGATGTTGCCCGCGACGGCCTCGCCGGCCGAGACGCCGATGCCGGCGGACACGTCCTCGACCTCGGAGGCCAGGCGCTCGGCGAGCTCGCGGCCCGCGCGCAGCGCGCAGCCCGGCGCGTCGGGCAGGCCGTGGGGCGCCGAAGATCGCGAGGGCGGCGTCGCCCTCGAACTTGTTGATCCAGCCGTCGTGGCGCTCGACGGTGTCGATGACGACCGCGAAGAACCGGTTGAGGATGTCGACCACCTCGTGCGGCGGCCGGTTCGCGGCGAGGTTGGTCGAGCCGACGAGGTCGACGAACAGGACGGTGACCTCGCGGACCTCGCCCCCGAGCTCGACCTCGTTCTCCAGCGCCGTGCGCGCGACGTCCTCGCCGACGTGGCGGCCGAACAGGTCGCGGACCCGCTCGCGCTCGCGCAGCCCCGCGACCCTCGTGTTGAACCCGGCCTGCAGCAGCCCGAGCTCGGTGGTGTCGAAGACGGGCACCTCGGTGTCGTAGTCGCCGCGCTCGACGCGGCGCAGCGCGCGGCTGACGGCGAGCACGGGCGCGGCGGTCGACATCGCCGTGAGGACCGTGACGAGGAACCCGACGACCAGCGAGATGCCGCCGAGGACGAGGACGACGAGCGCGAGCCGCTCGACGCTGTAGTCGCCGAAGACCAGCGCGGCGCCCGCCGCCAGCACGAGTCCGGCCAGCGGCACGGCGGTCCCCATCGCCCACGATCCGACGGCGCGCATCGCCACGCCGGGCAGGACCGGGTCGGAGGGCGGCCGGTCGGCGAGGACGCGGGCGACCTCGCGGCGCAGCACCCGCTCGCAGAAGCGGTAGGTGACCGCGACCACGGTGATGCCGCCGAGGGTGACCGTGATCGCGACGGTCAGCCCGACGCGGACGTTCGAGAACACGTTGAGCAGGAAGAACACGACGACGCCGCCGGTCCAGAGCACGGCCTGGACGAGCGCGAGGCGCAACGGGCCGCGCAGCACGACGCGGCGCACCCGCGCGCGGTGCCGGCGCAGGGTCTTCTCGTCGGCGTCGGGCGCCAGCGGCTTGATCCGCATGCGGGCGTGGCCCCAGACCACGCCGACCAGCACCGCGAACAGGCCGTAGCCGCACGCGACGATGATGTTGCGCAGGAGGGCGTCGGGGTCGCTGACCAGCGGCGCGGTCGGCAGGACCCACCGGCGATGGCGAGGACGACGCCGATGCCCACGACGTTCGGCACGACCACGACGACGACCAGCGCGATACGGGTGAGGAACCGCAGGCGCTGGTCGCGCGGCGAGGGCCCCGTGCTCGACATGAGCGGACTGTAGCGCTTCCGCTCACCCGTTCAGCTCAGGAGCTGGACCAGCGCCGCCACACCGACGACCACGATCACTCCACGGAGGACGGCGGGCGACAGCCGCCGCCCCACCCGCGCACCGAGGAGCCCGCCGAGGACCGCGCCGGTCGCGACCAGCCCCACGACCGGCCACGACACCGGCGCGACGAACACGAAGACGATCCCGGAGACGAGGTTGGCCAGCATCGCCATGACGTTCTTGACCGCGTTGTGGCGCTGGAGGTCGTCGTCGAGGCCGATCCCGAGCAGGGCCATGAGCAGGATGCCCTGGGCCGCGCCGAAGTAGCCGCCGTAGACCCCGGTGCCGAAGGAGGCGATCACGAGCCCGGTGCCGACCTCGGTGCGCCGGGCGCCCGAGCGGCGGGCGAGCCACGACTTGATCCACGGCTGCACGACGACGAGGACCACGGAGAGCGCGACGAGCACGGGCACGACGGCGTCGAAGGTCGCGGCGGGCAGCCAGAGCCGCCGGAGGGCGCCGACGAGCCCGCCGAGCACCGAGCCGATCCCGAGGCGCACCACCCGGGTGCGCAGCCCCGCAGCTCGCGGCGGTAGCCGATCGCGCCGGTCACCGACCCGGTCACCAGGCCGAGCCCGTTGGAGACGTTCGCGGTCAGCGGCGGGAAGCCGAGCGCGAGCAGCACCGGGAACGTCACGAGGGTGCCCGAGCCGACCACGACGTTGATCATCCCGGCCCACACGCCCGCCACGGCGATGATCGCCGCGTCACCGAGGCCCATCGGCCCACCGTGTCATCCGGGCGTCCGCACCGCCCGACGTCGGGTCCGCACGGCGTCGACACCGCGGCACAGCAGGTAGGCGACGAAGGCGATCGACGCGACGAACGGGCTGATCGGCAGGCTCGTCCCGAGCGAGGCGACGATGCCGACGACGATCGCGGCCTCGGCGATGAGCACGGCGAGGAGCGTGGCGAGCAGGGGGCTCGCCGTCACCCGGGCGGCCGCGGCGGCCGGGGTGACCAGCAGCGACAGGACCAGCAGCGCGCCGACCACCTGCACGCCGAGGGCGACCGTCGCCCCGAGCAGCACCGCGAACGCGATCGACAGCGCCCGCACCGGCACGCCGCGCGCCCGGGCCATCGCCGGGTCGAGGCTCGCGAACAGCAGCGGCCGGTAGGCCACGGCGAGCGCGCCGATCACGGCGACGCCGGTGATCGCGAGGGTGATCAGGTCGGCGGTGTCGACGCCGACGATCTGGCCCACGAGCAGCCCGAACTTGTTCGCCGAGCGCCCGGTGTAGAGGGCCTGGAACAGCACCCCGAGCCCGAGCCCGAAGGCGAGCAGGACCCCGATGACCGAGTCGCGCTCGCGCCCGCCGTGCCCAGCGCCCCGAAGACCAGCGCGACCAGCACCGCCCCGCGAGCGCGCCCCAGCCGACCGCGCCCGTGCCGAACAGCAGCAGCGCGCCGGCACCACCGGCGAACGCCAGCTCGGCGGTGCCGTGCACGACGAACGCCATGCCCCGGCCGACGACCATCGGGCCGAGCAGACCCGCGAGCAGCGCGAGCACCACGCCGGCGACGAGCGCGAGCTGGACGAAGCCGCGGGAGAGCAGGTCGACGGTGCTCACGAGGCGCTCACGGGCTGCTCATCGCGTGCTCGGCCGCGACGGGGAGTCCTCGGCGCCGACGACGACGAGCCGGTCGCGCACCCGCAGGACCTCGACGTCGGTGCGGTAGAGCTCGGAGAGGTTGGCCGAGGTCATGACCTCGTCGGGCGTGCCGATGCGGAACCGCCCGTCGACGAGGTAGAGCACCCGGTCGACCACCGGGAGCACCGGGTTGATCTCGTGGGTGACGAAGACGACGGCCGTGCCGTGGTGCGGCGTCGCCGGTCGACGACGTCGACGACGGCGCGCTGGTGGGCGAGGTCGAGCGAGAGCAGCGGCTCGTCGGCCAGCAGCAGGCGCGGGTCGCCGACGAGGGCCTGGGCGACGCGCAGGCGCTGCTGCTCCCCGCCGGAGAGCCGCCCGACCGGGGCGTCCGCGTAGCCCAGCGCGTCGACCTGCGCGAGCGCCGCGTGGACCCGCTCGCGCCGCTCGCGCCCGCCCCGCCCGGGCAGCCCGAACCGGTGCCCGTCGAGCCCGAGCCCGACCAGGTCGCGCCCGCGCAGCGGCGTCAGCGGGTCGAGCGGGGACTGCTGGGGGATGTAGCCGACCTCGGCGCTGCCCCGGCGCGGGCGTCGCCCGGCGACCTCGACCGCGCCCGCCGCGAGCGGGAGCAGCCCGAGCAGCACGGTGAGCAGCGTGGTCTTGCCCGAGCCGTTGGGTCCGAGCACGGCGACGAACTCGCCGTCGCCCACGGCGAGGTCGAGGTCGGACCAGAGGGTCCGCGCCCCCGGCGCACCTGCGCCCGCGCAGGCGCACCGGGGTGGGTCACGTCGGTCACGCCGGCAGGCCGAACGCGGTGGCCATCGCCGCGCGGTTGCCGTCGAGCCACTGGAGGTAGTCCTTCCCCGGGGGCAGGGTCTCGGTCACCTCGACCACGGGCTCGCCGGCCGCACGGGCCTGGTCGCGCAGCCCGGCGACGGTCGGGGTCTCGGTCTGCGGATCGAACCCCAGGGCCCCGACACGACGCTGGACCAGGCCGTCGCTCACCTCGGCGAGGGCCGCGGCGGGCGGGTCGGTCTCGTTCTCGACGGCCTCGAGGAACGGCTCGGGGTGGCGTCGGCGACCCCGGCGGTGCGCAGCAGGTAGTGCGCGATCGGCTCGGTGGAGTAGACCTGCGCGCCCGGTCGGGCGGGGCCGATCTGCCCGAGCCGCCCGGCGACCTCGTCGACGCGGGTGGAGAACGTCGCCGCCCGCTCGCGCAGCGCGCCGGCCTGCGCGGGCTCGACCGCGGCCAGCCGCTCGGCGACCTGGCCGACCACGCCCTTCACCGCCGCGGGGTCGAACCAGACGTGCTCGTTCTCCTCGGCCTGGTCGCTGCGCAGGTCGAAGGCCTGGATCGTCTTGGCGGCCACCGCTGGGTCGGCCTGCACGGCCTGCTCGGCCCACTCGTCGTACCGCCGCCGTTGACGACGACGAGGTCGGCGTCCTGGATCGCGGCCGCGTCGGCGGGGTCGACTCGTAGCTGTGCGGGTCGGCGGCGGGTCGGAGATGATCGAGCGGACCTCGACCCCGGGGCCCGCGACCGCGCCGGCGACGGCGCCCCAGACGTTGGTCGAGGCGACGACGGTCAGGGTGCGGGCGGGCGCGGGTGCCTGGCCCGGCGCGGCCGAGGGGGCGGGCGGCGCGCCGGGCGCCCCGCCGCCGCAGGCGGCGAGCAGGGCAGGACGCCGAGCGCGCCCGGCGGCGAGGGTCAGGCCGGAGCGCCGGGTCAGGCGGGTGGACATCACGCTGCTCCTTGGTGGTGGGACGACGAGCGACGACGATAACGGTTATCGATTGCGGGCGCTCGAAGGAGTGGTGGGGGTCGCGGTGCGTCGCCGTGGCGACCGCGAGGAGTGGCCCTAGATCGAGACAGTCGATACCGTCGGCGAGTGGGCGAGGCACTGGAAGGTCGACGCGCGCGGCGGACCGCGACCCTGGCGTCGCTGGCCGCCGAGCTGGGCGTGTCGCGGACGACGGTGTCGAACGCCTACAACCGGCCCGACCAGCTCTCGCCGGCGCTGCGCCGCCGCGTCCTCGACACCGCGCGACGGCTCGGCTATCCGGGGCCCGACCCGGTCGCGCGCTCGCTGCGCACGCGCAAGGCCGGCGCGGTCGGCCTGCTGCTCACCGAGGCGCTCTCGTACGCCTTCCGCGACCCGGTGGCCGTCCAGTTCCTCGAGGGGCTCGCCCTCGCCTGCGAGGACCACGGCTCGGGGCTGCTGCTCGTGCCGGTGAGCCCGGACGCCGAGGACGTCGGTGCCGTCGCGCGCGCCGGGGTCGACGGGTTCGTCGTCTACTCGATGCCCGACGACGACGAGCACTTCGGTGCGGTCCTCGAGCGGCCGGTCCCCGTCGTCGTGTGCGACCAGCCCACGGCGGTGCCCGACGTCGACCGGGTCGGCATCGACGACCACGCGGCGATGGTCCAGATGGCCCACCATCTCGGGAGCCTCGGTCACCGGCGGGTCGGCGTGCTGTGCATGCGGCTCTCGACCGAGCGCAACGACTCCTTCGCCGCCCTCGAGCGCCAGGAGACCGCGAACTACGAGGTGCAGCGCCGCCGCCTCGGCGGCCTGCGCGACGGCTTCGCCGAGGTCGGCGTCGACTGGTCGTCGGTGCCGGTCGTGGAGCGCTTCGACCACAGCGAGGCCGCGGGCGCCTCCGCGGCCGAGCAGCTGCTCGCCGCGCACCCGGACGTCACCGCGCTGGTGGGCACCTCCGACATCCTCGCCCTCGGCGCCCTGCGCGGCGCCGTTGCGGCCGGCCGCTCCGTGCCCGCCGACCTCACCGTCACCGGCTTCGACGGCATCCCCGCCGCCGAGCGCGCCGACCTCACGACCGTGCGCCAGCCGACGCTGGACAAGGGCCGCGCCGCCGGTGAGCTGCTGCTCGACCGCGGCGACCGCCAGCGCTCGCGCACGCTCCTGCTCCCCACCGAGCTCCTCGCCCGCGGCACGTCAGGTTCGCCGCCCCCGGTCACCCGCGTCGCGGGCCGACGCGTGCGGCGGCTCAGGCGATCGATCGTTCGCCGGATGGCCGACGTGGTGGCACGGCTGGTCGACCCGCAGATGTGCCGGGTGACCAGCCAGTAACCGCAGATGTCGGGCCGGCCGGGTCAGGGCGTGGCGGGACGGGCCCGGTCGGTGAGCAGGCGGACGGCGAGGGCGGCGAGGACGGTGCCCATGAGGTAGCGCTGGGCGCGCAGCCACGCGGGGCGGCGGCCCAGGAAGCGGGCCAGCGTCCCGGCCGTCAGGACGATCGCGACGTTGACGGTCAGCGCGACGACGATCTGGACGGTGCCGAGCAGCAGGCTCTGCAGGGCGACCGGCCCGACGGCCGGGTCGATGAACTGCGGCAGCAGCGCCACGTACAGCACCGCGATCTTCGGGTTCAGCAGGTTGGTGACGAGCCCCATGACGAAGAGCCGGCGCGGCGAGTCGTGCGTGACCGTCTCGGGCGCGAAGGCGTTGACGCCGCCCGGGCGCAGGGCCTGCCAGGCCAGGTACAGCAGGTACGCCGCACCCGCGATCTTGAGGGCGGTGTACGCGGCGGGGACGACGGCGACCACGGTGGCGAGGCCGACCGTCGACGCCGCGAGGTCGACCCCGAAGCCGAGGGCCACGCCCAGCAGCGACACGAGACCGGCCCGCCGACCCTGGGTGATCGAGCGGGAGACCAGGTAGATCATGTTCGGCCCGGGCGTCAGGACGAGGCCCAGGGCCACCAGCGCGATCCCGACGAGCGCCTGCGTGCTCGGCATGCCGTCAGCCCTCCACGTGTCGTCAGAAGATCCGGGGCCGGGCCACCACCTCGTCGGTGTCGAGCCCCGCGCCGTGCCTTGGCCTTACGGACCGCCTTGTGCAGCGGCCAGCCGATCTGCTCGCCGAACGAGACGCCCGCGGCGAGCGCGAGGGCGACGGTGAGCGCCACGATCGTCGTGACGGCGCCGGTGCTGACGCTGTTCGTCGCGATCTGGGTGAACCCGCGGTAGAGCTGCAGACCCGGCAGCAGCGGGGTGATCCCGGCGACGACGAGCACCAGCGGCGGCACCCGCAGGCGGTCGGGCAGCATGATCGCCACCAGCCCGAGCACGGCCGCCGCGAGTGCCGCGGCCAGGGTCTCGCTGATCCCCGCGGCGACCGAACCGGCGTAGCCGACCCAGGCGAGGAGGCCCGCCAGGGCCGCGACCGGCAGCGAGCGCAGCGGCGCGTAGGCCGAGAGCGCCAGGAACAGGCCCGCCGCGGTGGCGGCGACGAGCTGGCGGAGTCCGAGCTCGGCCGGGAGCGTGTTCGGGACGTCGAGGACGTAGGCCAGCGCGCTCGGCCCCGAAGGCGACGACGGCGTTGACCGCGGCCGCGACCCCGACGAAGAGCCCGGCCGACGCGAGCACGACCTCCACGGCTCGGCCCGCCGAGGTCAACGGGAACCCCGTGATCGCGTCCTGCACCAGGCCGACCAGCGACATCCCCGACAGCAGCACGACCAGTCCCGTCGCGATGATCAGCGCGGGGGACTCGTCGAGGACGCCGCTCCACGCCATCGTCGTGGCGACGGCGGCGACGATGCCCGCGCCGACGACCTGCTGGAAGAACATCGGCACCCGTCGCCGGCCGAGCCAGCGCGCCACGCCCCAGACGAGGCCGGTGACGAGGAACGAGACCAGCGCGGCCGTCGCGGCACCGCCGAGGAGCACGGCGACCGCCGCCGCGAACGCCGAGCGGGCAAGGCCGGCGACGAAGCGCGGGTAGGGGTGCGGGCCGTCGGCGGCCGCGCTCAGCCGGTCGAAGGCCTCGGCGATGAGGATCGGGGTCTCGCGGTCGACGATGTCGGCGATGATCCCGTCGACGGTCGCCAGCCGCGTGTAGTCCTGGGTGCGGTAGCGGACGTTGCGCATCGTCGTCACAGGGCCGACCTCGGTGCCGCGGTGGCAGCACATCGTGATCGTCGAGAACGCGATGTCGACGTCGCAGACCGGCAGGCCGTAGGCCGTCGCGATCGCCAGCATCGTGTCGTGCGCGACGGCGGCGCCGGCGCCCGTCGCGAGCTGGACCTCGCCGAGGCGCAGCGCCAGGTCGAGGACCCGCAGGACCGTGCTGTCGTCGGCGACCTGGGGACCGGTGATCGCCGGCAGCAGGGTGTCGCGCATCGTCGGCGCGTCGACGGCCCTGCGCAGGTCGGCGGCGACGGGGAACGGCTTGCGGAGCGACACGCGAGCGCGCTGGGCCACCCCCACGGGCGGACCTTCCTCTCGGTCCTCGCCCGGACCCTCGGCCCGGTACGGGCGGGGGATCCGGGGTACCTTCATGATCCACCTCCTCGGACGCGCGACCTCGGCACCGGGTTGCCCCGCGAGCCGTGGGGCCGCCGTCACGGTACGGCCCGCAGCCCGAGCTGCGCGGGCCGTCGATCCCCCCACGCGCCGGCGTAGCTCAATCGGCAGAGCACCCGCCTTGTAAGCGGAAGGTTGACGGTTCGAGTCCGTCCGTCGGCTCCAGGTCAGAGCCATGCGGCCGACCCCAAGATCGTGAGCGGGAGGCTCGGCGTCGGGGCGATGATGCTGCTGTCGCGAGGAGGAGCGGATGGCGGCGGACGAGAGCGCGATCGCGGAGTACTACGGGCGAGGACGTGAGGCGGGTCGGCTGTTCAACCCGTCCTCGCCGGGGCCGTTGGAGTACGCGCGTACGACCGAGCTTCTGACGCGCTATCTGCCGGACGGTCGTCTCCGCGTCCTCGATGTGGGCGGCGGAGCGGGCGCGTACGCCACGTGGCTCGCCGAGCTGGGCCACGGCGTGCGGCTCGTCGAGCCGGTGTCGTTGCACGTCGAGCAGGCCCGGGCGCGCGGCGTCGACGCGGAGCTCGGCGACGCCCGAGCCCTCGACGAGGGCGAGGCGTCGGTGGACGTCGTCCTGTTGCTCGGGCCGCTGTACCACCTTCCGGCGGAGGCCGACCGTCGGCAGGCGCCGCGGAGGCCAGGCGCGTTCTGCGTCCGGGCGGGTTGCTGGCCGCAGCGGGGATCGGCCGCTACGGAGCGATGCTCGACAACCTGCTGCGCCTCGGCGACTTCCACACACCGGGCCTGGTCGAGGTCGTCGAGACCGCGATCGGCCGGGGCGGTTCCGGCGGCCACCGTGTCGGCGCCTTCACCGACGGCTGACCTGCCGCGCGAGCTTCGCGCCGAAGTGCTGGACGCGGGGTTCGCGTCGGTCGCCAGGCCGTTCAACGTCGAGGGGCCGGGCTATCTCGCTGCCGACTTCGCCGAGCGATGGGCCGACCCCGAAGGCAGCGCGGTGCGATGCCGCGCGGCACGACTGGTCGAGACCGAGCCCGAGCTCCTCGCGCTGGCGAGCCACCTGCTCTGCGTGGCGCGCGCTCTGATTTAGTCACGGCCGGGCCGGACGGGCTACGGCGACAGCCAACGGCCCGCCGCGTCCGCCAGGTCGTCGGGACCCGAGTTGAACGCGATGGCTGCCTGGGGAGCGTGCCGGCGGACGAGGTTGACGACGGTCTCGAAGAGCCGGAGCAGGCTCTCCTCCTTGCGGATTCCGCCTCCCACCACGACACACTCGTACGGTTCGAGCTGCAGCAACTCGGCGATGCGTCCCTCCGTGCTGTCGTCGAGGGGAACGAGACCCATGCGGTAGGAGATGCCGCAGTCCCGCAGCCGACGTTCGCCGCGGGCGAGCGCGGCGACGACCGGCGCGGGGTCGTAGCCCGCGATGGTTCGAGGGTCGACCCCGAGCACCAGCACGCGCGTCGCCATGTCGGGTCCCGTCCCTTCGGCGCCGGGCCGAGCCCGGAGTGCGGTCAGGGCAGCGTCGCCGAGGCCACCCAGTACTCGACGAACTTCCCGTCCTGTACGCGGAGCACGTCGTTGCCGATGAACTCGACCGGGACGCCGTCCTGCTCGCCGCGTCCCCGCCACCGTCCCGCCACCAGGTCGCCCTCCACCAACGGGCCCACCTCGATCGCGAAGTGCAGCGGGTCGAGCATCGAGTGGGTCTGTTGGATCAGCTCGGCCAGCGCCGCCGGCCCCTGGACCGTCTGGTCCGGCCAGTGGCCGACGAAGCCGTCGGCAACGACGTCGTCGACCACGTCCGTCCGGCCACACCACAGCTCGTCGATCCACCGTCGGTAGAGATCGTGTGTCGTCGACATGTCTCGACGCTCGCACACGCAGACAGCACCGGTTCCGGATCGGGGAGGGAGGATGGGGCGCATGAGCCGCGCCGTCGCCCTGGTCACGAGCGCGGTCGGCGCGGTGGCGGTCGTCGCGAGCGCGATCGCCGTGGTCGCCGCCGCGGTGGCGGGTGATCGCGACTGCGATTCCCTGCCCGCCGCGCGGGATCCGAGCGTGCGCCACGACGTGTGCGGGGCGTTCCTGCAGGCCTACGACGCCGAGGGCGGGCGCGCACGCCTCGGCCTGCCGGTGTCGGACGAGCAGCCGGTCACCCTCGACTCTGCGCGGCCCTACGGCGACCGCGAGATCGCGTTCTCCCGCGGCACGATCTACCTCGACAGCGCGACGGGGGAGACGGGCGTCGGGCGCTGGGAGTCCTACGCGCCCCTCGACTGATCCGCGGCGTCGGCCTGGCGCACACTCGCCGGTGTGTTCGTCGGCCTCCACCACGTCCAGCTCGCCATGCCGGCGGGGGAGGAGGACCGGGCGCGGGACTTCTTCGTCGGCGTCCTGGGGATGACCGAGCTCGACAAGCCGCCGGTCCTCGCCGCCCGCGGAGGGGCGTGGTTCCGCTCGGGCGGGCTGGAGCTGCACCTCGGCGTCGAACCCGACTTCCGGCCGGCGCGGAAGGCGCACCCGGGGATCCTGGTCGAGGACCTCGACGAGGCCGCGCGCCGCATCGCGGCCGGCGGGCAGGACGTGACCTGGGACCGCGAGTTCCCGGGCTTCCGGCGCTTCTACGCCGCAGACCCCTTCGGCAACCGCCTGGAGTTCCTGCAGCCGGAGCGGTGAGCAGGGGTCGACGCCCGGGCGCCGGTGCTCAGGCCCCGGCGGCGACTGCGGCGGCCGCGCGGTCGAAGGCGCGGATCGTGGCCGTCTCGGCGGCGGTGAGCCAGTGGAACCGGCGCCGGTAGGGCTCCGCGTCGCGGATGGGGATGTAGGCGACGTCGGGACGGACGTAGTGGCTCGTGAACTGCGACGACACCGGGTAAGTGCCGAGGCCGGCGCCGACGAGAGCGAGCATCTCCCGGGCCGTGTCGAACGTCGGTCCGCGCTCGACGGGACGGCCGTCGGCGGTGGTGGAGGGGACGAGCGTGCGGTCCCAGTCCTCGGGCACGGACGGCGGCGTGCGCAGGACGGTGGTGCCGGCGAGGTCGGCGAAGGCCACGGACGGCCGGTCGGCGAGCGGATGGTCGATGGGCACGGCCAGCAGCTGCTGCTCCTCGTCGAGGACGGCGCCCGCCGTGACGTCGGCGAGGGAGGCGGCCCACGACGGCATCGTCGCGAGCACCACGTCGACGGCGCCCGCGTGCAGGGGCCCGAGGCCCTCGGCGAACTGGTGCTCGCGCAGGGTGACCTCGCCGTCCGGGTGCTCGGCGCGGAACGCGTCGGCGACCCGGAGCGCAAACCGGCCCGACGCCGCACCGATGAACCCGACGCGCAGCGTGCCGTGCAGGCCGCGGGCCCCGGCCGTCGCTCGCGCGACGGCGTCGTGGATCTGCTGGTGGGCGGGACGGAGGTCGTCGCGAAGGCGTTCGCCGATCGGCGTCGGGGCGACGCGGCGGCTGGTGCGCTCGAACAGCGGCGCCCCGATGCGGCGCTCGAGCTTCTTGATCGTCTGGCTGACCCGGGCGGTGGAGACGTGCAGCCGCGCGGCGGCCCGGCCGAAGTGCAGCTCGTCGGCGAGCGTCAGGAAGATCTCGATGTCCCGGTGCTCCACGAGCATCACCCGCCCCCGTCGTGAAGCGCCAGCTTAACGATCGTGGCGCGGTCCGCCGTTGTTCCCGCGGGCCGCTCGGTCGATCGTGGGTGTCATGAGCCGACGCTCCGCGCTGTCCGCCGTCCTGCTGGTCGCCGTCGTCGCCACGGGTCTCACCGCGGGCGTCTTCGCGGACTGGGCGACCACGGTCATGCCGGGCCTCGGGGCGGTCGACGACCCGACCTTCGTCACCGCGTTCCGGGCCCTCGACCGGGCGATCCTGAACCCGCTGTTCCTGGTCCCCTTCGTCGGTTCGCTGGTCGCGAGCGGCCTGGCGACGCTGCTGAGCGCGGGGGCGGGCGTGCGGTGCTCCCGTGGGCCGGGGCGTCGGCCGCCCTCCTGCTGGTGGCGTTCGTGATCACCTCGGCGGTGCACGAGCCGCTCAACCTCGTCCTGCGCTACGGCGGAGCCGACCGCGGATCCGCGGCGCGCGCCGCCTTCGACGAGGCCCGCTGGGCCGGCTGGCACGTCGTGCGCACGCTGGTCACGGTCGTCGCCTTCGCCTGCCTCGCCCGTGCGCTGGTCGTGCACGGGCGCGGAACCGGCGCGGGCGCCGGGTGGGGCGGCTCGATCACGCGTCAGCGGTCACCCGCGTGGTACGAACGGACCATGAAGGAGACGCGATCGGCGCGATCTGACATCATCCGGCGCTGTCGCTGCCTGAACCGATCGGCCCTCGGCGACGTTGCCGGTGGGTCCTGCTCCTGCTCCCGCTGGGGGCCGTGGGCCTCGCCGTCCTCGCCCTCGCCTGAGCGCGACGGGTCAGCCCCGGCCCTGCGCGGCGGCGAGTTCGCGGGCCTCCTCGTCGGAGGCGGCCGCGGGCGGGGAGCCGGGCAGCGGGCGGCCGGCGGGTTCGGGGGCGAACCAGACGGCCACGGCGCCGACGACCCCGGCCGCGATGAGGTAGTAGGCGGGCGTGTCGAGGTTGCCGGTGGCGCTGATGAGGCCCTGGGCGATGAGCGAGGTCGTGCCGCCGAAGACCGACACGGCGACGTTGTAGGAGATGGAGAGCGTGCCGTTGCGGACGCCGGTGTGGAACAGCGCGGGCAGCGTCGAGGGCATCGTCGAGTTGAAGCAGACGAGCATGAGGCCCATCAGCACGAGGCCGCCCAGGACCCCGGTGGTGCTGCCCGACTGCAGCAGCAGGAACGACGGCACCGACAGCACGACGAGCAACCCGCAACCGACGGCGATGACGGGACGGCGCCCGACGCGTTCGGTGAGCCGCCCGAGGAACGGGATGAGGCAGCAGAGCAGCGCCAGGACGACGATCTGGAGGATCTGCGAGGTCGCCGTCGACAGCGTCGGCACGCCGTACTCGCCGACGGTCTCGGTGAGGTAGGTCGGGACGACGGTGGTCAGCGAGTAGTTCGTGACGTTGAAGGCGACGACGAGGCCGACGCAGACGAGCACCGCACGCCAGTAGGTGGCCGCCACGCGGAAGAACTGCCGGAACGACTGCCGGCCCTGCTCGCCGCCCGAGGACTCCTCGAGCGCCGAGAACGCCGGGGTCTCCTCGAGGCGCGAGCGCACGTAGAGCCCGATGGCCCCGAGGGGCAGCGCGACGAGGAACGGGATGCGCCAGCCCCACTCCAGCATCGCGGGCGACTCCTCGCCGAGGACGGCCTGCAGCACGGTCACGACGACGGCGCCGAGCAGGTAGCCCATGAGCGTGCCGACCTCGAGGAAGCTCGCCAGGAAGCCGCGGCGGCGGTCGGGGGAGTACTCGGCGACGAACGTCATGGCGCCGCCGTACTCGCCGCCGGTGGAGAACCCCTGCAGCAGGCGGCAGAACAGCAGCAGCAGCGGCGCGGCGATGCCGATCGTCTCGTAGGTCGGCAGGACGCCGATCCCGAACGTCCCGATCGCCATGAGGATCATGGTCGCGGCGAGGACCTTGGTGCGGCCGACGCGGTCGGCGAGCGGCCCGAAGACCAGACCGCCGAAGGGACGCGCGACGAACGAGGCGGCGAACAGGGCGGCGACGATGACGGACCCGCCCGGGGTGTCGGGCGGGAGGAACACGGCCTGGATGGTGACTTCCAGGTAGGCGTAGACGCCGAAGTCGTACCACTCGGTGACGTTGCCGAGCCCGGCGCCGGCGACGGCGCGGCGGGTCGTGTCGGGAGCGGTGACCGAGACCCGTGTGTCCTGCGCCATAGTCCTTCTTTACCCCACGCTGACAGCGTCGCGCGCATGTCACGTGCCGTCGTCGAGTCGACCACAGTGGGTGACGGGTGTCGCGATTGAGCGGTGCCGTCCCGACCTACTCTCGGTCCGTGAGCACGATCGACAGGGAGCGGGCGCGGACGACCGCCCGCTCACTCCTCGCCAGCCTCGCCGACCTCGCCGGCGAGGGCCTCGTCGTCGACCGGCAGGCGCGGGCCATCGAGCACGCCGAGCGCCTCGCCGTCGCCCCGTTCGCCTGCGCGGCGCGGCAGGTCGACGCCCTCGCGCACGCCCTGGCCCTGCGCGAGCTGCTCGCGACGCTGACCGGCCCGACGGCGGCCGTGCTCCTGCTCTGGCTCGACGACGCGCTGCGCGGGGAGTAGCCCGGGTCGGGCACAGTGGGGTCACCATGGCCACGACCCGCGACCGCACCGAGGACCCTGCCACCGACGCCGGTACCGCCGACACCGCCGGTACCGCCGACGAGGCGGTCGACGGTCGGACGCGTCGCTGGGCCGGTCACCGGGAGGCCCGCAGGCTCGAGCTCGTCGACGCCGCCGTGGCGGCGATCAGCGAGTTCGGGCCCGAGGTGACCACCGAGCAGATCGCGGCGCAGGCGGGGGTGTCGCGCCCAGGGCTCTACCGCCACTTCGAGGGCAAGGACGACCTGCAGGGGGCCATCGCGGCCCGCTCGGTCGAGCGCCTCGTCGAGGGCCTCGAGCCGGTGTGGCGCCCGACGGGCGAGCCGTCGCAGATGCTGCGGGTGGCGCTGCGCGCGCACCTGGACTGGATGGCGGCCAACGGCAACGTCTACCGCTACCTGCGCCGGACCCCCCTCGACGCCTCCGGCTCGTCGGCGGCGACCAACGTGCGCACCACCGTCGCGCGCCACGTCGCCGACATGATGGTCGACGGGACGCTGGGGGCCGAGCTCCCCGCGTCGGTCGCGCACCCCCTGGCCTTCTCCCTCGTGGGCATGGTCGACTCCGCGGCGGGCCACTGGCTCGACGAGCCGCACGGGTCCCGGTCGAGGAGCTCGCGGAACGGCTGACCGACTCCTGCTGGGCGGTCATCACGGCCACCCTCGGACGCCAGGCCGAGCTCACGTAGGGGACGATGGTCGGTGTCGGCGAGCGGAGGAGGCCACCGAGACGATGGCGGTACGGCGTGCGTTCCCCACGATCCTGTCCGACCGGCTCGCCGAGACCCGTGACTTCTACGTGACGCTGCTCGGCTTCGGCGTCGCCTACGACAGCGACTGGTTCGTCTCGCTGCAGCTGCGCGAGCGTGACGGGGTCCACGAGATCGGCATCTGGCAGGTCGGCCACGAGCTGGTGCCCGCCACGTTCCGCGCCGACCCCGCCGGGATGGTCCTGACGTTCGTCGTCGACGACGTCGACGACCTCCACGCCCAGGCGCGCCGCGCCGGGCTGCCGGTCGTGGCCCCGCCGCGCGACCTGTTCTACGGCCAGCGCCAGATGCTGCTCGAGGACCCCAACGGGGTGCTCGTCGACGTGTCGACCCCGTGCACGCCGTCACCGGCGTTCCGTGCCGAGCTCGAGCGCCGCGGGTTCGCGCGGGAGGCGGCACGGTGACGCGCGGGCCGCGTCGCCCCTCGCCGTGAGCGGTGCGACCCGCGGGCCCAACCCGCTGATCGGTCTGCTCGGCGGGGCCGGCCAGGCCCTCGACGCCACCCTGCCCTCGGTCGGGTTCGTCGTCGCCTGGCTCGCGGCCGACCAGCTGGGCCGGTCCCAGCCGGTCCTCGTCGGGGGCGCGGTCGCCGTCGCCGTGGCGGTCGCGGTGGCGCTGTGGCGGGCCCGGCGGGGAGAACGCCCCCGCGCGGTGGCCGTCGGGCTGCTCGTCGCCGTCGCGGCGGCCCTGCTCGCGCTCTACACCGGGCCGCGCCCAGGACTTCTTCCTGCCCCGCATCGCGGCCAACGCGGGCAGCCTCGCCGCCTGGCTGGTCTCCATCGCGCTGCGGTGGCCCCTGCTCGGGGTCGTCGTGGGCGCGCTGCTGCGCTCGCCGCGGGCGTGGCGCGCCGACCCCGACCTGCTCCGGGGGTACAGCCGGGCCAGCTGGCTGTGGGCCGGGCAGTACGCCGTGCGCCTGCTGGTGTTCCTGCCGCTGTGGGCCGCCGACGAGATCGTCGCCCTCGGCGTCGTCCAGGTCGTCCTGACCTGGCCGCTGGTCGTCGCCTGCGTGCTCGGGTCCTGGCCGCTGCTGTCCTCGGCGCTGCCGCCGGGACACCCCGGGATCCGGCACCCGGTGCCGGGTGGGTACCGGCCCGAGGCCCGGGAGGGCTCGGCGCCGGAGCACGACTGAGGCGTTCGGCCGAGTCGTTGCTCCGGGCGCGGGACGGCCTCACGACGCGCGGGTGAACGTCCTCACCGTCGAGGAACCTCGGCAGAATCCGGGACGTCCCTCGATGTGGAAAGCCGGACCCGTGCGGTTCGGTTGCCCTGCCCTGCTCTCCATCCGTTCGAGTGCCTGGAGCCATGTCCGCCCCTCCCGACACCTCTGCCGACAGCCCCGCCGCCGACACCGGCAAGGACGCTGGCGCCACCGGCCTGACCTTCCCGCAGATCGCCGCGGGTGCCCTCGCCGCCGCGACGGCGTCCATCCTCGGGTCGTTCCTCGGCGTCCTCGGCACCATCGGCGGCGCGGCCGCCGCGTCGATCGTCTCGACCGTCGGGGCCGCGCTCTACCAGCGCTCGCTCGAGCGCACCCGCGACAAGGTCAAGGAACGCCTCGTCGTCAGCCCCACCGGCAGCCAGGTGGCCAGCGCGGTCGCGCGGGTGACCGGGCAGGGCCGTGCCGGAGCCGCCGGTGCCGCACGGCCGGGGTCAGGCGGTCGGGCCGGGCGCGCCGGGGCGTCCGGCGGGCCCGGCCGGTCCGGTCGGTCCCGGCCCGTCGGCGGCGGTCCCGGCGGTCGCCCGCGCCCGGGCAGCGCCCGCCCGGTGCCGGACCGTTCCGCCCCGCCCGCCGCGCCCCGGCGGGGACCGGATGGCGGCCGCTGCCGCCCGAGCAGCAGCTGCGGGCGGGTGGGCGCACCGTCGCGACGCAGGTGCACGCCCAGGCCGCGCCGACCCGCCGGGCGCCCGCGCCGGGCACGCCCCACGGCGGCATCCCGAACGCCAGCGGGACGGGCAAGCAGCCAGGCGGCCTGCCCCCGACCTCGCGCATCGGTACGCCGCCCGGCGGTCCCGCCCGCGGCCCGCCCACCGCCTACGTCGGCGACGACACCACGCAGGTCGTCGTCCTCGGCGGGCCGGGTACGGGCGGGAGCACGCGGCGCGGCCTGGGCAAGAAGACCTGGTTCACCCTCGCCGGTGTCGCCGCCAGCGTGTTCGTCATCGGGCTCCTCGCCTCGTTCGGTGTGGAGTCCGCGGCGGGCCACCCGCTCTCGGGCGGGACCAGCGGCACCTCGGTGGGCAGCGTGTTCGGCCAGAACACCGGCACCGCGACGGCGACGAGCGAGCCGACGACCACCGACTCGCCGTCGAGCGGCGAGGAGACGACGACGTCGGGCGACGGGCAGGGCTCGGGGTCCGCCGACCGGACCGGGTCGAGCTCCGGCGACGGCGGCTCGTCCCAGCAGACCAGCCAGCGCCGCACCTCCTCGCCCGACCAGGGCGGCAGCGACCAGCAGGGCGGCGGGTCCGGGGCTCCGGGGCGGGCTCCTGCCCTCGTTGCTCCCCCGGTTCGGCAACGACGGGTCCACCAACGGCTGAGATCGGCCCGGCGGTCCTGCGCGACGGCCGGACGGACGCCTAGCGTCCGTTCGGCCGTCGCCGTGTGACGGGTGGGGCGCGTGGTGCCGGACGTGCGACGGGGACGGGGTGCGCGGTGGCGCGGTGCGGCACGGGTGGCGGCTGCGGTCGGCGACGGTCCTCCTCGCGGGGCTGCTCCTCGCCCTGCTGGCCCCGAGCGCCGCGGCCGACCCCGCGGTCGGACGCCGATCTCACCGCGGTCAAGCAGCGCCTCGACCGGCTCGCGCACGACCGCGGAGCGCCCGCCGAGGTGACCGCCTGGTGGGCCGACCCGCCGACCCGCTCGGTGGTCCTCGCCCTCAACGGGCGCCCCGCGACGGCGCGCGGCGGCGTTCGTCGGCGAGGCCCGCAGCCTCGACCCGGCGGTACGCGTGGTCGACGGGGTGGCGCCGCTGCGCCCGCACGCCGACCTCGTGGGCGGCGACGCCATCTTCATCGGGTCGGGCCGTTGCTCGATCGGCTTCGGTGCCCGCACCGGGGCCGGGGCGCCGCGGATGATCACCGCCGGGCACTGCACCGACGCGGGCGGCGACGTGCGCGGGACGAACGACGCGCCGATCGGGCCCGTCCGCAGCGCGGTGTTCGACCGCCGGGGCGACTGGGGTGTCGTCGACGTCGGGCCGGGCTGGGCGCCGAGCGCGGCGGTGGCGGCCGCGGGCAGCTCGACGGTGCGGGTCAGCGGGCGGGCCACCGCCACCCCGGGCGCCGACGTGTGCCGCTCGGGCTCGACGACGGGCTGGCGCTGCGGTCGCGTGACCGCGCTCGACGTCACCGCCAACTACGCGACCGGGCCCGTCGAGGGCATGGTGCTGACCACCGCGTGCAGCGAGCCCGGCGACTCCGGCGGGTCGTTCGTGGCCGGACGGGCCGCGCTCGGCACGCTGTCGGGCGGCTCCGGGGACTGCACGCGGCCCGGAGGCACCACGCTCTACCAGCCGATCGACGAGGTCCTCGCCGCCGAGGGGCTGCAGCTCGTCACGTCGTGAGCGGGACCCGCGGCGGTCAGGCAGGCAGACGCGAGCGCAGGCGGCGCGCGGCGTCCTCGGGGTCGTCGGCCTCCGTGATCGCCCGCACGACGACCACGCGGGTCGCGCCGGCGGCCAGCACCTCGTCGAGGCGGTCGTGGTCGATGCCGCCGATGGCGAACCAGGGCCGTGTCGGCGCGCTCGCGGCCGTCGCGCGCACCAGGTCGAGGCCCGGCGCCGCGCGACCGGGCTTGGTCGGGGTCGGCCAGCACGGCCCGACGCAGAAGTAGTCGATGCCGTCCTCGACGGCGCCGCTCGCGGCCTGCGCCCCGTCGTGGGTGGAGCGCCCGAGGACGACGTCGTCGCCGACGACCCGGCGCGCCCAGGCGACCGGGAGGTCGTCCTGGCCGAGGTGCAGCACGTCGGCGCCCCGGCGAGCGCGACGTCCGCCCGGTCGTTGGCGGCCAGCAGGGCGCCGTGGCGCCGGCAGGCGTCGGCGAGGACCTCGAGCGCCGCGAGCTCGTCGCGCGCCTCCATCCCCTTCTCGCGCAGCTGGAGCACGTCGACCCCGCCGCGCAGCGCCGCGTCGGCGAAGGCGGCGAGGTCCCCGGTGGCGCTGCGGGCGTCGGTGCACAGGTAGAGCCGCGAGGCGGCAGGCGCTCCCGGCGGTCGGTTGATCGGAGGTCATGGCCTCCACAACTACGGCCTACGGTGGGATGGGCACACGACCGGATCGTCGTCGTCGGCGGCGGCGTGGTCGGGTCCGCGGTCGCCTGGGCCGCGGCGCGTGACCGGCGTCGCGGGCGCGCGACGGCGAGGTCGTCCTCGTCGACCCCGATCCCGGCTCCGGCGCCTCGGGTGTGGCGGGCGGGATGCTGGCGCCGATCACCGAGGCCTGGCCCGGCGAGGGCGACGTGCTCGAGCTGGGCGCGGCGTCGCTGGCGCGCTGGCCGGCCTTCGCGCGGGAGGTCGCCGACGCCGCGGGCCGGCCGGCGGGCCTGCGCACCGAGGGCACGATCGCGGTCGTCGTCGACAGCGCCGACCGGGACGATCTCGACCGCGTCGTCGAGCACCTGCACGCCGCGGGCCGCGACGTCGAGCGCCTGACCGGCCGCGAGGCCCGGCGTCGCGAGCCGGCGCTGGGCCCGGCGGTGCGGGCGGGGATCGCGGTGCCCGGTGACCTCGCGGTCGACAACCGCGCGCTGCTCGCCGCGCTCACCGAGGCCGGCGCCCGCGCCGGGGTGCGGCGGGTGGCCTCGCCGGCGGAGCGCGTGCTCGACGACGGCGAGCGGGTCACCGGCGTCGCGACCGGCGACGGGACGATCGGCGCCGACCGGGTCGTGGTGGCGGCGGGCGCCTGGTCGGGCACGCTGCATCCCGCGCTCGAGGGCGCCGTCCGCCCGGTCAAGGGCGAGATCCTGCGGCTGCGGGCCCGCGGCGGGTCGCTGCCCCGCCGGTGCACACGGTGCGCGCCGCGGTCCGTGGACGTCCCGTCTACGCGGTGCCGCGCGACGGCGGGCGCCTGGTGCTGGGCGCGACGCAGTACGAGGTGGGGTTCGACGACGACGTCCTCGTCGGCGGGGTCCGCGACCTGATCGCCGACGCCGAGACCGTCCTGCCGGGGATCGCCGACTACGCCCTGGAGGAGGCCCGGGCCTCCTTCCGCCCCGGGACGCCGGACAACCTGCCGCTGCTCGGCCCCGTCGGCCGGGACGGCCCCGCCGGCCTCGTCGCCGCCACCGGCCACGGCCGCAACGGCATCCTGCTCGCCGCCCTCACCGTCGACGCCGTCCTCGCCGACCCTGCGCGGCGAGGACCTGCCGACCGTCGCGGCCCCGGCGGCGGGGTCGCGGTGGGCGCCAGCGATGCGGCATCACTGACGCCAGAGCACGCCGATAGGGGCGTACGCCGTCGGAATCGGCCCACGGTCGCGGACCGATCGGGAGCCCGCACGCGGGCTGAGAGGGGGCCACGGCCCCGACCGTCGAACCTGATCCGGGTCATGCCGGCGCAGGGAGTGAGGCTGCATGAACGTGTGGATCAACGGCGAGCGCCGCGAGACCGAGGCGGGCGCCACGCTGGCGAGCCTGCTCGCCGCGCACGGGGCGCCCGAGCGGGGCGTGGCGGTGGCCGTCGACGGCGAGGTCGTCCCCGCGCGACGTGGGCCGAGGCGCCCGTCGCGACGACGGCGCCCGCATCGAGATCCTCACCGCGGTGCAGGGAGGCTGGCGTGGACGACGACCTCGTCATCGGGGACCGGAAGATCGGCTCGCGGCTGATCATGGGCACGGGCGGCGCGGCGAACCTGTCCGTGCTCGAGCGGGCCCTGGTGGCGTCGGGGACGGCGCTGACCACGGTCGCGATGCGCCGCCTCGACGCGGGCGGCGGTCCGGGCGTGCTGGCGCTGCTCGAGCGCCTCGGCATCGAGGCGCTGCCCAACACCGCGGGGTGCCGCACCGCGGGCGAGGCCGTGCTGACCGCGCGCCTCGCCCGCGAGGCGCTGGAGACCGACCTGGTCAAGCTGGAGGTCGTCGCCGACGAGCGGACGCTGCTGCCGGACCCGGTGGAGCTGCTGGACGCCGCCGAGCAGCTCGTCGACGACGGGTTCACCGTGCTGCCCTACACCAACGACGACCCGGTGCTCGCGGTCAAGCTCGCGGACGCCGGCTGCGCGGCGGTGATGCCGCTCGGGTCGCCGATCGGCACCGGCCTCGGCATCCGCAACCCGCACAACATCGAGATGATCGTCGGCTGGTCGGCGACCGGGTGCCGGTGATCCTCGACGCCGGCATCGGCACGGCGTCGGAGGCGGCGTCGGCGATGGAGCTCGGCTGCGACGGCGTCCTGCTCGCCACCGCCGTCACCCGCGCCACCGACCCCGAGGCCATGGCCACCGCCATGCGACTGGCCGTCACCGCGGGCCGGATCGCCCACGGCGCGGGACGGATCCCGCGCCGTTACTGGGCGCAGGCCTCGTCGCCGGAGCCCGACCCGTCCGAGGTCGACCCGGCTCCACCGTCCTGACTCAGCCGTTCTCGACGAGGGCCTTGAGCTTGGGCAGCGTCTTCTCGATGCCCTCGGCGTTCCAGCGGGCGACGGGCAGGCGGGCCATGACCCCGCCGGCGGGTGACGTGGAGAAGTCGCACGTCTCGACGACGCGGGTGCCGCCCTCGACGGGCTCGAGCTCGTAGCGCCAGCGGTGCTTGCCGGGGTGCGCCCAGGCGATCCGCCGGTCCTCCTCGAACTCCACGACGGTGTTCGGCATCCGGTAGGGCACGCCGAACATCTTCATCGAGGTGCCGAACTTGGCGCCCATCGACAGCTTGTCGGGGCCCGAGACCGCGTTCTTGACCGTGCCCGAGCCGTCGAAGTCGGTGTGCTTGCGCGGGTCGGCGAGGACGGCGAAGACGTCCGCGGGCGGCGCGGCGATGACGACGTCGCGGGAGATCTGCATCTCGGCTGGCATGCGGAGCAGCGTAGGGGCCCGTCAGGAGGTCGGCGAGCCGGTGTACAGCGTGACGGGCAGCGCGTCGACGCCGTAGACGATCGACGTCTCGCGCATCGGCAGGTCGGCGGTGTCGGCGGCGAGGTGCAGGTCGGGGAAGCGCCGGGCGAGGGCCGGGTAGGCCGTGCGCAGCTCCATGCGGGCGAGCTCGGCGCCGATGCAGCGGTGGATGCCGTGCCCGAAGGCGAGGTGCGGCGTCGGCTCGCGGCGCGGGTCGAAGCGCTCGGGGTCGCCGGTCAGGCGCGGGTCGCGGTCGGCGCCCGACAGCGACACCAGCAGCCCGTCGCCCTTCGAGACCGCGACGCCGCCGAGGGTCATGTCCTCGGTCGCGAAGCGGGGGAAGGCGACCTGGACGACGGTGAGGTAGCGCAGCAGCTCCTCGACGAACCCGTGCACGGCGTCGGGCTCGTCGCGCACGAGGGCGAAGCTGTCGGGGTCGCGCAGCAGCACCATGGCGCCGAGGGCCAGCATCGAGGCCGACGTCTCGAGGCCGCCGGTGAGCAGGCCGTCGGCGAGCTGGGCGAGCTCCTCGGAGTCCAGGTCCTCGCCGTGCTCCCGGATGAGCATCCCGAGCAGGCCGTCACCCGGGTCGGCCTGCTGGCGCGCCACCACGCCGCGCAGGTAGTCGAGCGACTCGGAGATCTTGTCGAGGGCCGCCGCGCCGCCGAGCAGGTCGAAGCGCGCGGTGGACAGCGACTGGAACTCGTCGCGCTCGTCGTAGGGGATCCCCAGCAGCTCGCAGATCGTCAGCGAGGGGATCGGCAGCGCGAAGTCCCGCACCAGGTCGACGGGCTCGCCGGCCGCGGCGAGGGCCGCCATGGCGTCGAGGCGCCCGTCGACGATCTCGGTGATGCGCGGCCCGAGCCGCGCGAGCCGGCGCGCGGTGAACTCGGGGGTGAGCAGCCGGCGCAGCCGGGTGTGCTCGGGCGGGTCGGTGAAACCGAGTCCGCCGGGGTTCTGGCCCGACGTGACCCCGGCCTGCCCGACCATGTGGCCGAAGTCGGTCGACAGGCCCTGGGTGCGCCCGAGCACCGTGCGGGCCTCCTCGTGCCCGGTGATCAGCCAGACGGTGACCCCGAAGGGGAGGGGGAAGTGGCGGACCGGGGCGTCCTCGCGCGCCTCGCGCAGCGCCGGGACGGGGTCGACGCCGTCGCGGCGCAGCGGCATGAGGGCCGAGGCCGGCAGCAGCGACACCGGGTCGAGCCCGCGGCGGCTGCGCCACGCGAGGTACTGCCGGATGGCCCAACCGACGACCGGGTCGACCAGGCGGGAGCGCAACGTGCTCACGACGACCACAGTCCTCCCCCTGTCTGGTGGGCCCGCCGACGGGGCGAGGCTAGGACGTCCGAGGTGGGGCGTGACCAGGTGGTGGGGGTATCTCACCTCGGCCGTCGGTGGGTCCGTTCGGTCCAGTATGCACCGTTCGTCCGGGTCGGAGCCCGAGACGGGCCAGCTCGACGGCCGCCAGCCGGGCCAGGACGGCGGGGTCGCGGCGTCGCCAGCCCTCCGCGGCACCGGGGACCCGACGGGCCAGGCGGGCGGGCGACGCCGTGACGAGCGCGCGCAGCGCGAGCAGGTCGGCGTCGTGGTCGCGGTCGCGCAGCGCCAGCATCGCCCGGGCGCGGAGCACCCAGCGCAGGCGCACCACGATCCAGGGCGGGACCACGGGCACGAGCAGCAGGAACGCGAGCAGCCACCCGGCCGCGGTCGCGATCGTCGCCACCGTGCGCACCTGCTCCTCGCCCGCGGCCACGAGCTGGTCGCCGGAGGCCACGCCCCCACCGAGGGCGCCGGCGAGGCGGTCGCCGACGAACGGGACCTCGCCCGCCGCGCCCGCCGCCCCGGTGAAGACGTCGCGCACCCGCACCCCCGCGTCGGCGAGACCCTGCGCCGGCGCCTGCAGCGTGAGCACCAGGTCGTGCAGCCCGACGGCCAGCGAGACGACGATCACCACCCAGAAGAGGACCGCGACGTCACCCAGCAGCTGCGCGAGGCGGCGCCGGGGCCGCTCGGCGTAGAGCAGGGGGACCCGCCGCGGCGGACGCTCGAGGCCGGTCACGCCCGCGAGTGTGCCCGTGGTGGTGCGGGGGCACACCCCGGCCAGGTCTCCGGCGCCCCCTGCCCAGCCCCGCACCGTGCGCCGCGTCGCGGTCCTCGACGACTTCCAGGGCGTCGCCGAGAGCTACGCCGACTGGGAGCGCCTCGGCGCCGAGGTCGTGTTCTTCCGCGAGGCCCTCGGCTCGCCGCGCGACGTCGTCGCCGCCCTGCGGGCTTCGACGTGGTCGTCGTCAACCGCGAGCGCACCGCGTTCGGAGCCGAGGTGCTCGAGGGCCTGGGCGACCTGGGCCTGCTCGTCACCACCGGCCCGGCCAACGCCGCGATCGACGTCGCGGCGGCACACCGCCTCGGCATCACCGTGTCGGGCACCGGCGGCGTCGACTCCAACGGGCCGACGGTCGAGATGACCTGGGCGCTGATCCACGCCGTCCTGCGCCACGTGCCCGAGGAGGACGCCCGCGTCCGCGCCGGCGGCTGGCAGCAGACGGTCGGGCGCGACCTCGAGGGCGCGCGGCTCGGCGTCGTCGGCCTCGGCGGCATCGGGAAGCCCGTCGCCGCCGTCGGGAAGGCCTTCGGGATGGACGTCGTGGCATGGAGCCGCCACCTCGACCCGGACGACGCACGGGCCGTGGGCGTCACACCGGTCGAGAAGGACGAGCTGTTCGCCACCGCCGACGTCGTGACCGTGCACCTCAAGCTCTCCGAGGGCACCCGCGGGCTGATCGGCGCCGACGACCTCGCGCGGATGAAGCCGACCGCGGTGCTGGTCAACACCTCGCGCGGCCCGATCGTCGACGAGGACGCCCTCCTCGCGGCCCTGCACGACGGCACCCTCGGTGGCGCCGGGCTCGACGTCTACGGCACCGAGCCGCTGCCCGCCGACGCCGCGATCCGCAGCGCGCCCCGCACGGTGCTCACCCCGCACCTCGGCTACGTCACCGACGCGACCTTCCGCATCTTCTTCTCGGACGCCGTCGAGGACATCGAGGCGTGGGCCGCGGGCAGTCCGATCCGCGAGGTGGAGGGCTAGGAGTCCTCGCGCTCCCAGTCGCGGATCGCCCACAGCGGCGACACCGGGCCCGTGCCCGCGCCCAGCGGGTAGGCCTCGGCGACCGCGCGCCGGACGTAGCGCTCGGCGTAGGCGACGGCGTCGGGGACCTCCGCGCCGCGGGCCAGCGCCGCGACGGTGGCGCTCACGAGCACGTCGCCCGCGCCGTGGACGTGTGGCGTGTCGATGCGCGGACCGGCGAAGCTCCGCGTGCGTGCACCGTCGGTGAACGGGCCCGAGAGCACGTCGGTGACCTGCGGCGAGCCGCGCAGGTGCCCGCCCTTGACCAGCACCCACCACGCCCCCATGGCGTGCAGGGCGTCGGCGGCCTCGTGGGCCCCGCCGTCGTCGGTGACGGTGACGCCGGTGAGCAGGCGCACCTCGTCGAGGTTGGGCGTGACGAGCGTGGCGCGGGGGAACAGCTCCTCGCGCATCGCCGTCATCGCCTCGGGCGACAGCAGCGCCTCGCCGTACATCGACGCCGAGACGGGGTCGACCAGGAACGGCGTCGCCGTGTCGGAGCCCCGGGCCCGTGGCCCAGCCCGACCTCGTCGCGACGGCCGCCACCGCGGTGATGATGTCGGCGGTCGCGAGCATGCCGGTCTTGGCGGCCCCGACGCCGATGTCGCCGACGACGGTGCGGACCTGCGCGGCCACGACGTCGGGCGGGACCAGGTGCACCCCGGAGACCCCGAGGGAGTTCTGCACGGTCACTGCGGTGACGGCGACGCAGCCGTGCACCCCGCACGCGGTCAGCGCGCGCAGGTCGGCCTCGAGCCCGGCGGCGCCCCCCGAGTCGGAGCCGGCGATGGTCAGGGCGCGGGGCGGGGTCGGGGTGGGCGTCGGCACGGCGGGGAGCGTCCCACGCGCGCCGTGGCAGAGTGCGGACATGATCGAGGGGAACGGGTGACCCAGCCCGAGCCGCAGCCCGACCTGGCGCGGTGGCTCGACGCGCACGCCCTCGCGCTCGACACGCTGCGCCCCGGCCACGGCACCGCCGACCTCGACCCGCTGCGCGCCTCGCTCGCCGCCGCCCGCGTCGTCGGGCGTCGGCGAGGCCGTGACCGGCACCCGCGAGCTGGTGATGCTCACCCACCGCCTGCTCGAGCTGAGGGTCGCCGTCGGGGTGCGCACCGTCGCGCTCGGCGCGCCCGAGGCGGCGTGCGTCGTCGTCGACGAGGCCGTCGCCGGGCGCACGGACGCGGGCCCGGCCCTCGAGGCCGTCGCCGACTGGCGCTGGAACACCGCCGACGTCGCCGCCGTCGTGGTGTGGCTCGCCGAGCACAACGCCGCGGCGGGGCCCGACGACCGCGTCCGGGTGGTCGGCGTCGACCCCGTCTCGGCGGCGCCGTCGGTCAAGGCCGTGGCGAAGAACCTGCGCCGCAGCGACCCCGCGCTCGTCGACGCGACCGGCACCAGCCTGACCGGTCTGCTCGGGCACCGCCCGGGCGACGCGCCGCTGCCCGCCGCGGTCGCGGCCGACGCGGCGCGGGTCGCCGAGCGGCTCGACCGCGACGGGGTGAGCGAGACCCTGCGCCGGCACGGGCGGGCGATCGGGCGGGCCGGTGAGCTCGCCAGCACGCCGGAGGAGCGGCGCGGCGACCCGCGAGCGGCTCGTCGCCGAGGCGCTCGTCGCCGCGGCGCTCGAGGCGGGTGACCGGCCGGGCCCGGCGGTCGCCTGGTGGGGGCACGCGCGCGACGTGCGCGTCCGCCTCGACGACGGCGTCCCGTCGGTGGGCGCGCGGCTGCGCGAGCGGTTCGCGCGCGACTACTACGCGCTCGGCCTGCTGCTGGGCCAGGGCGAGTTCCGGCGCGCTGCGCCGGCGCGCGTGCTCGGCGTGACCCGGACCCCGGCGCTGCACAAGCTCGCCGCGCCCCCGCCGACTCGGTCGAGGCCGCCCTCGGCGGGTCGGGGACGTGCGTGGTCGACCTGCGCGGCGGCGCGGACGCCGACGGCATCCCCGACGCCGTCGGCGCCGCCGTCCGGATGCGGGTCCTCGCCGACCCGACCCCGATCGGCTGGAAGCACCACCTCGAGCCCGCCACCCTCGCCGAGTACGACGGCCTCGCCCACGTCGAGCGCTCCCGCCAGGCCGTGGTGCGCTGACGCGCATGTGCGCGGTTCGGGTGGCTATCGCCACCACGAACCGCTCACATGAGCGTCAGCTCACCGGGGTGCGGGCGCCGGCGAGGCCGAGGGTGAGGTCGAGTTCGGCGAGGACGTTGCGGACGACCTGGCCGACGCCGTCCTCGCCCGCCAGCGCGAGCCCGTAGGCCCACGAGCGGCCCAGCGCCACCGCGCGGGCGCCGAGGGCGAGCGCGACGGCGACGTCCGCGCCGGTCCGCACGCCCGAGTCGAACACCACCGGCAGCCGCCCGTCGAGGGCGGCGACGACGCCGGGCAGCGCGTCGATCGCCGCGACCGAGGCGTCGACCTGGCGCCCGCCGTGGTTGGACACCAGCACGGCGTCGACGCCCGCGTCGGCGGCGCGGCGCGCGTCGTCGGGGTGCAGCACGCCCTTGAGCACGACCGGCAGGCGCGTGCGGTCGCGCAGGGTGGCGACGTCGTCCCACGACAGCGTCGGGCGCGAGTAGGTCGCGAGGAACGTCTCGACGGCCGCGCGCGGCACCGGCGAGCGCAGGTTGTCGACGAACCGGCCGGGGTGGTGGCGCACGATGTCCAGCAGCGTGCGCACCGCCGCCGGCGTGGGTCGCGGGCGCGGCCCGCGTCGCGGTGCGGCGGCCCGCTCGCGCGCCAGGCGGTGAACACCGGGTCGGAGGTGTACTGCGCGATCCCGAGGCCGCGCGCGAACGGGCAGCGAGCCGAGATCGAGGTCGCGCGGGCGCCAGCCGAGCATCGTCGTGTCCAGCGTGACCACGACCGCCTCGCACCCGGCCGTCTCCGCCCGGCGCAGGAAGCTGTCCACCAGCTCGTCGGAGGTCGACCAGTACAGCTGGAACCACGGTGCCGCGGCGACGGGCGCGATCCGCTCCATCGGCGTGCCCGCCTGGTTGGAGATGATCGTGCCGACGCCCGCGGCGGCCGCCGCGCGCGCCGCGAGCACCTCGCCGCCGGGCCGGACGAGGTCGAGCGCCCTGATCGGCGCGAGCATCAGCGGGGTGTCGCGGCGGCGCCCGAGCAGCTCGACCGACACGTCGCGCTCGTGGGCGCCCGCGAGCATCCGCGGCACGATCCGGTGGTGCGCGAAGCCCTCGCGGTTGGCGCGCACCGTCGCCTCGGCGCCCGCGCCGCCCGCGACGTAGGCGAACGCGCGCCGGCTCATCCGGCGCCGGGCGCGGCGCTCGAGCTCGTCGGGGGCGACCGGCACGCTGGGCCGCGCGCCCGCGACCCCCGCCCGGTAGACCTCGTCCTGGCGGGCCCGTCCGGGGGAGACGCTCATGGGTCGCATCCTGCAGGATGACCCGACGTCGTTCCTGTCGACGCCCGGGAGCTGACCTGCGCTCAGCAGGCCGGCGCCACCGGGTCGAGGAAGCGCAGGTCGACCCCGTCGTGGCGGTCGGGGTGCGCGCGCAGGAAGTCGCGCACGTGTGGGCACAGCGCCACGGCGTAGTACCCCGAGCGCACCAGCACGTCGAGGGCGGTGTCGACCAGCGTCGACCGCGCCGCGCGGTCCTCCCCGGCGGCCAGGCGCGTGTCGGTGAGCACCGCGGCCGGGCCGCTGATCCGGTCGTCGAGCGTGGCGACGCGGCGCCCGCGGACGTGCGCCTCGAACCGCGAGCGGCCCGGCAGGTGGACGACCGAGACCGGCTCCGCGACCGCCCCGACGATCGAGTCCATGACGCATCCCCCGACGGTCATCAGCCACGGTACTCACCGTGTGTGTCTGGATTGAACACGGCGAGGAGTCAGCGGGCAAGACGCGCATGGGTCGTTCGGCGGATCAAGATGCGTCGATGTGGCGAACGGTCGGCGTGTCACGTTGAGCGGATTCACCGGGCGTGTCAGCGGTAGAACCCCTCGCGCAGGTTGATGCCGTGCTCGAGGAAGGCCTTGAGCGCGGCGAGCATGCCCGTCCACCCCTGGCAGTTGCCGAAGGCGGCGCGCGATCCCTCGGGGGTCGGTCGCCAGGACGTCTCGGTGATCGTCACCAGCGTGCGCGTGTCGCCGTCGATCGGCTCGAACTCGAAGACCGTCTCGGTGGTGCCGTCCTCGGCGACCGCCGCCTCCGCGTCCCAGGAGACGACGATGCGCCGGGGCGGGTCGGCCTCGAGGACCCGCACCCCGAAGGCGCCGGGGAAGTCGGCGAAGTCCCACGTGACCTCGGTGCCGGGCTCGAGGCGGCCCCGTGCTCCGCCGGTGGTGAAGTAGCGCGAGAGCTGTGCGGGGTCGGCGACGGCCTCGTACACCTCGGCGCAGGGGCGCGCGACCCGTCCGGAGACGGTGAAGGACAGCTCGGAGAGCGTGGTCTCGGTAGACATGTTGTATTCTTACAACATGTCTGCCGCGTCCGTCGAGGAGGCCGACGACGACCGGGTGTTCAAGGCCCTGTCCTCGCCGGTCCGGCGGCGCATGCTCGACGCGCTCAAGACGCCGCCGCCCCGCAGACGACGGGCTCGCTGTGCGCGGCCCTGGCCGACCTCGACCGCACGACCTTGCTCCAGCACCTGCGGGTGCTCGAGCAGGCGGGACTGGTGACGGGGCGCAAGCTCGGCCGGGAGCGGCACCTGGCGCTCGCACCGATGCCGATCAAGCGCATCCACGACCGCTGGATCCGCGGCTACATGGACGCCGCGATCGGGCTGCTCGACGAGCTCGGCGCCCAGTGAGCACGGCGCCGAGTGAGTACGGCGCCGAGTGAGCACGGCGTCAGTGCTACGGCTCCCAGTCGGCGACGGCCGTCGGCAGGCTCGACACCGGACCGTGGCCCGCGCCGAGCGGGTAGGAGTCCTCGACGGCCCGGGTGATGTAGCGCTTCCCCAGGGCCACGGCGTCGACCAGCGACATCCCGCGCGCGAGCCCCGCCGTGATCGCCGAGGCCAGCGAGTCGCCGCCGCCGTGGGTGTGGGGTCGCGGCAGGCGTGGCGGCGAGCGGAACGCGTGCACCTCGCCGCCCTCGAGCGAGAGCAGGTCGACGCACTCGCCCTGCCGCGCGCCCGACGTCGCCTCGAGGTGCCCGCCCTTGACCAGCACCGCCGCGGCGCCGAGGTCGTGCAGCGCCCGCGCGGCGGCCCGGGCCGACGCGTCGTCGACCACCTTGACGTCGACCAGCAGCGCGATCTCGTCGAGGTTCGGGGTCACCAGGTCGCGCGGGGCACGCAGCGAGCCGCGTGCGCGCACGGCGTCGAGCGCGTCGTCGGCGAGCAGCGGCGACCCGCTCATCGACGCGCGGCGACGGGGTCGACGACGAACGGGGCACCGCGGTCGCTCCGCCGCCCGATCCCCGCCTCGTCGCAGGCGCCGCGATCGCCGCGATGATCTCGGCGGTCGCGAGCATGCCGGTCTTCGCCGCGTCGACGCCCATGTCGCCGGTGACGGTGCGGATCTGCGCGGCGACGACGTCGGGCGGGACGGGTGGAACCCGCTCACGCCCTGCGAGTCCTGCACCGTCACCGCGGTCACCGCCACCGCGCCGTGCACCCCGCACGCGGCGAACGCGCGCAGGTCGGCCGGGATGCCGGCGCCGCCGCCGGAGTCGGTCCCGGCGATCGCGAGGGCGACGGGCGGGGACGTCGTGCGCGCTCATGCGAAGGGCTCCCTACGCCGGCATTACCCGGTCAGGTTCGGCGGTCGGCGACCCCGGCTCAGCCAGTGAAGATCCGCGGCGAGCCAGTCGCCCTCTCAGCCCGCTACCGGTGCGAGCTCCCGCGGTGTGTGTCGTCGTGCGGCTACCGGACGGCACGCTACGGATCGCGTCCCCGGACGAGCAAGGTGCGCGCGGTCGGGAAGCTCCGTGGTCGCGGTGGCGTTGACGCCGATCATGGCGACTGATGACAAGCAGCCCGACTGGGTCACCGAGCAGATCGAGACGATCCGGCGCACCGGCACGACCGAGGGCGTCACCGTGATGGACCGCCCGATCATCCTCGTGGGGACCCTCGGGGCGAAGTCGGGCAAGCCGCGGCCGGTGCCGGTCATGCGCGTCGAGCACGACGGGGTCTACACGATGATCGCGTCGAAGGGCGGCACGCCGGAGCACCCGGCCTGGTACTTCAACGTGGTGGCCCACCCCGAGGTCACCGTGCAGGACGGCGCCTCGACCGGCGACTTCGTCGCCCGGGAGATCACCGGCGACGAGAAGCAGCGCTGGTGGGACCGCGCCGTCGACGCCTACCCGCCCTACGCCGAGTACCAGCAGAAGACCGACCGCAGCATCCCGGTATTCCTCCTGGAGCCCACCAGCTGATCCGGTTGCGCGGCCCGCGCCCCGGGTAGGCCCGCTGCCGGTCGAGACCACGGCCCCCACCGCCTGCTCGTCCGCATCCCCGGGGCCGCTGTGACCGTCCTGCCCGGGCCGCTCGACCCCGTCGTCGAGCGCCTCGCCACCCGCCCGTCGCCCCGCGGCGACGGGCGGACCCTGCGCAACTGGCGCGTGCTCGCCGACGCGGGCTCCCGCGACCTCGTCGTCGGGCGTCTCGCCGAGGCCCACCTCGACGCGCTCACCATCCTCGCCGAGCTCGACGGCCCCGAGCCGCCGCCGGGCGCGCGCTTCGGGGTGTGGGCCGCCGAGTCGCCCGACGAGGTCCTGCGGGCCCGGCCCGTCGACGGCGGCTGGCGCCTCGCCGGCGCGAAGGCGTGGTGCTCGGGGACCGGGACGGTCACGCACGCCCTGGTCACCGCGCACACGCCCACGGGGCGCGGCCTCTACGCGGTCGCGATCGACGAGGTCCACGTGCGGCCCACGTCCTGGGCCGGCGTCGGGATGCTCGCCGACGCCCCCGCGACCGTCGACCTCGACGACGTCGACGCGTGCCCGGTCGGCGACGTCGACGCCTACCTCACCCGCCCCGGGTTCTGGCACGGCGCGGCCGGGGTCGCGGCGGTGTGGTTCGGCGGCGCGACCGGGGTCGCGGCGCCGCTGCGACGGGCCGCGCGCGACGGGCGTCTCGACGACCACGGGCGTGCCCACCTCGGTGCGGTCGACGCCGCCGTCGCGGCCGGCCGCTCCGCTGCTGCGTGCCGCCGCGGAGCGGATCGACGCGGCCCCGACGGCGACGCGACCGACGCGCGGCGGGACGCCCTGCGGGTGCGCGCCGTCGTCGAGCACGTCGCCGAGACGGTGGTCCGCCGGGTCGGGCGGGCCCTCGGCCCGCGTCCGCTGGCTCTCGACGCCGACCACGCCCGCCGCGTCGCCGACCTGCAGGTCTACGTGCGCCAGAGCCACGCCGAGCGCGACCTCGCCGACCTCGGTGCCCTGGCCGACGGCGAGCCGGAGCTCCTGTGACCGGGCCCGACCTGACCGGGCCCGACCTGACCGGGTCCGGCACGCCCGAGGACCGCTGGCGGGCCGGCGTGCTCGCCGCGCTGCCGCGCGCCGACGTGCGCGACCTCGTCGGGGACGCGCGCGTCGTGGTCGTCGCCCCCCACCCCGACGACGAGGTGCTCGGCGCCGGCGGGCTGCTCGCGCTCCTGGCCCGCGCCGCGCACGACGTCCTCGTCGTCGGCGTGACCGACGGCGAGGGCTCGCACCCGGGCAGCCCGACCCACGCCCCGCGGGACGTGGCGGCGCTGCGCGCCGAGGAGCGTCGTGACGCCCTCGCCCGCCTCGGCCTCGGTGACGCCGTCCGCCTCGGTCTGACCGACGGGGCCGTGGTCGACGACGTGGTCGTCGACGCGCTCGCGGCGCACGTCCGGCCGGGCGACGTCGTCCTCGCCCGCGCGACGGCGACGGGCACCCCGACCACGACGCCACGGCGCGGGCGGCCGCGACCCTCGCCCGCACGCGTGACGCCCGCCTCCTCGGCTACGCCGTCTGGTTCTGGCACCACACCGCGCCCGAGGAACCCGGCGCGCTCGCCGGCGACGGCCCCGCCCCCGTGCGCGTCGACCTCGACGCCGCGGCCCGTGCCGCGAAGGCCGACGCGATCGCCGCCTTCACCACGCAGCTGCGTCCGCTCTCGCCCGACCCCCGCGACGCGGCGATCCTGCCGTCCGCGATCCGCGCCCGGTTCGACCGCTCCTTCGAGGTGTTCTGGTGACCCTGCCCCGCGCGGAGTTCGACCGCCGCTACCGCGACTCGCCCGACCCCTGGGGCATCGACGTCGGCTTCTACGAGCGGCGCAAGCGGGCACTGGTGCTCGCCGCGTTGCCCGACGAGCACGTCGGGAGCGCCTACGAGCCGGGCTGCGGCACCGGGGCGCTGTCGGTCGGCCTCGCGCCGCGGTGCGACACGCTGCTGTGCACCGACGTCGCCGAGGCGGCCGTGGCCCGCGCCCGGACCCGGCTCGCCGGGCACGCCGGCGTGCGGGTCGAGCACGCGACGGTGCCCGACGAGTGGCCCGAGGGCCCGTTCGACCTGGTCGTCGTCTCCGAGCTCGCCTACTACCTCGACGCCGACGACCGCGCCCGGCTGTGGGAGGTCGTCCACGCGAGCCTGCGACCGGGCGGGACGCTGGTGGCGGTGCACTGGGTCCGCGCCGCGCCGGGTTACCCGGTCGAGGGCGGCGAGGTCCACGACGAGCTCGTCGTGCGGCCGGGCTTCGCGGTGGTGGCGGCGCACGCCGAGCGCGACTTCCGCCTCGACGTCCTCGCCGGACCCCGCCCGCCGCCGCGTCGGTCGCCGAGCGCACGGGGCTGCGGTGAGCCCCGTCCGCCTCGGCGTGGTCGTGCCCGCGCGGAACGAGGCCGAGCTGCTGCCCGGCTGCCTCGCGGCGATCGCGGAGGCGGCCGAGGCGGTCCGCGCCCGGGCGCGCGTCCACGTACTCGTCGTCCTCGACGGCTGCACCGACGCCACCGCGGCGGTCGCCCGTGCCGCGGGGGTCGCGACGCGGGCGACCGCGGGCGTCGGGGTGGCCCCGCCCGCGCGACCGGCTGCGCGGCGCTGCTCGGCGGCCCCGACGCCGTCGGCTGGCTGGCCTGCACCGACGCGGACTCGCGGGTGCCGCCGGGCTGGCTCGCCGCGCACCTCGACGCCCGCGACGCCGGGCACGACGCGCTCGTCGGCACCGTGAGCGTCGAGCACTGGGGCGAGCGTTCGCCGGGCACGAGGGCCCGGTACCTCGCTGCCCACCCGCCGGGCGCCACCGGCGCGCACCACCACGTGCACGGGGCGAACCTCGGTGTCGCCGCGGCGGCCTACCGCGGGGTCGGCGGAGTCGCGACGCGGACGTGCGGGGAGGACGTCGCCCTCGTCGAGGCCCTCGAGCGGGCCGGCGCGTCGATCCTGCGGACCCGCGAGGTCCCCGTCGTGACCAGCGCGCGCCGCCGGGCGCGGGCCGTCGGCGGCTTCGCCGACCACCTCGGCGCCCTCGAGCGCGCGGTCGCGGTGTGACCGGGCCCCGCTCAGTGCTCGACGAGCTCCGTCGGGACCGCGAGGACGTCGACCATGGCGGCGCCGCGCAGCACCGTGACCGGCATCGAGCGCCCGATCGACGCGGCGAGCAGGCGGCGCTGGAGGCTGCCGGCGTCGGTCACCGGCTCGCGGTCGGCCGAGACGACGAGGTCGCCCGCGCGCAGCCCGGCGAGGGCGGCGGGCCCGCCCGCGACGACCTCGGCGACGCGCAGCCCGGTGCGCCGCCCGAGCCGCTCGGCGACGTCGGCGGGCAGCGGCCCGGGCCGCCGACCACGCCGAGGTAGCCCCGGCGGACCCGGCAGTGCTCGCGCAGCGCGTCGAGCAGCGCGCGGGTGGTCGGCGTGATCGGCACCGCGAGACCCAGGCCCACGCCCGCCACCGCGGTGTTGACCCCGACGACCCGCCCGGCCGCGTCGGCGAGCGCGCCGCCGGAGTTGCCGGGGTTGAGCGCGGCGTCGGTCTGGATGACGTCCTCGACGACACGCGAGGCCCGTCCGCTGCGCACCGGCAGTGCCCGGCCGAGCGCGCTCACGACCCCGGCGGTGACCGACCCGGCGAGGCCCAGCGGGTTCCCGACGGCGACGACGAGCTGGCCGACGACGAGGTCGCGGGCGTCGCCGAGCGTCGCGGGCGCGGGCAGCGACCCGCGGGGGCGCCGAGGACGGCGAGGTCGGCGAGCGGGTCGGCGCCGAGGACGGTCGCGGGGTGCCCGTGCCGTCGGCGAGGGCGACCTCGACGTCGCCGTGGCCCGCGACGACGTGGGCGTTGGTCACCAGCGTCGTCCCGTCGACCACCACCGCCGACCCGCCGCCGCGGCCGGTGCTCACCGCCGCGACCGCCAGACCGAGGGCGGCGGCGACAGTACTGACCGTGCGCGAGTAGGCGTCGAGCTCGTCCATGCTTCGTGCTTACACCGTTGCAGCAGCGGCGGGGGTGGTGTCCGCTCTGGGCGGACGGGTCCGGCTCAGGGCTCCTCGGGGACGTCCCCGTCCGGGCCGTGACCGAAGGGGTCGGGGTCGCGGCCGGGCAACCACGAGTGCCCGGGCCCGCCCCAGCCCGCTCCGGACCGCGCCTTCTTCGCGGCGCGCTTGTTGCGGCCCACGAGGCGGTCGAGGTAGACGAGGCCGTCGAGGTGGTCGGTCTCGTGCTGCAGGCAGCGCGCGAAGTAGTCCCGCCCCGACACCGTCAGCGGGGTCCCGTCGACGTCGGTGCCGGTGACCTCGGCCCACTCGGCGCGGCCCGTCGGGAAGATCTCGCCCGGCACCGAGAGGCAGCCCTCGTCGTCGTCCTCGGGGTCGGGCATCGTCTCGGGGACCGCGGTGGTCGAGAGGACGGGGTTGACCACGACCCCGCGGCGGCGCTCCTGCGCCTCGACGTCGGGGCAGTCGTAGACGAAGACGCGGCGATCGTCGCCGACCTGGTTCGCCGCGAGCCCGACGCCGTTCGCGGCGTCCATCGTCTCGAACAGGTCGGCGACGAGCTCGCGCAGCGCGTCCCCGCCGAGCTCCTCGGCGCCACCGGGCGGGTGGGACGGTGCAGCACCGGCTCCCCGACGATGACGATCGGCCTGACGGTCACGCGCGCACCGTAGTGCCCCGCCCCGGCGGCCCCGACACGGGCGAGCGGGCCACGCTGTCGGACTCCCGTGATTGAATGGAGGCGTCGGAATGACACCCGTGTCATTCCGCGGCGGCCAGGACCTTCGCTGGAGCGGGAGGCGAGCAGCGTGACCGACGCCGTGCGGCAGACGGGGCGGCCGGGGAGCACCCGCACCGGCTGATGGGGTCCCTCTCGAGGAGCCGGTCGACGGCCTGAGCAGGCGCGACCGCGAGATCCTCGCGGTCGAGCGTCACTGGTGGAAGTACTCCGGGGCCAAGGAGCAGGCGATCCGCGACAAGTTCGACATGTCCGCCACGCGCTACTACCAGGTGCTCAACGCCCTGGTCGATCGGCCCGAGGCGCTGGCCGCCGACCCGATGCTCGTGAAACGCCTGAGGCGCCTGCGACAGAGCCGACAGCGGGCCCGCGCGGCGCGTCGCCTGGGAGTCGAGCCACGATAGTGGTCTCCTGGCTCCCGGACTCGTACGCCGACGCCGAAGGGAGCAGGACATGACAGGGCCCGGGTCGTCCTCGGCGTCGCGAATGCGGATCGCAGGCATCGTCCTGCTCGCCGTCGCCGGTGTCGCGGCCGTCGTCGGGCTGATCTCCCTGGCGAGCGGCCCGTCGGCACCGTCGACCCCACGGCCGCGCCCACCTCGTGCCGGCTCCGGGCCCCGGCGAGCCCGGTGCCGCTGCCCGGGCGACGGGCACCGCGCCAGCCGGGCCAGCCCGGCGCTCCCGGCGCGCCGGCTCCCGGCCTGGCCCCGAGCCCCGGCGACCCCGGGGCCCCGGCGCGCCCGGACCCGAACGCGGCGCCGGGAGGCGGTCGCCCGGCGCCCCGGCGCTCCCGGGGGGCCCGGCGCTCCCGGGCGGTGGTGCACCGGGCGGTGGTGGCCCGGGGGTGCTGCTCCGGGCGGACCGCCCGTCGCGGCGGCGCCGATCGTTCCCGGCGGCGGGACGGGCGGTGCGGCGGTGGCGGTGGCGGCGGCGGTGGCGGCGGTGGTGGTGCCGGTGGTGGAGCGCCGGCCGGGACGCGGGTGTCGGTGCCGGTCCGGGTCCTCAACAACTCGCTCATCCCCGGGCTGGCTCAGCACGCGGCCGACCAGCTGCGCGGACGCGGCTACGAGGTGATCGAGGTCGGCAACCTGCCGAACGAGCTCGTCCCGTCGAGCGTCGTCAACTACCGCCCCGGGACGGCCGAGGAGGGCGCCGCGCGCGACCTCGCCGCGCAGTTCGGCATCCGGGCGAGCCGAGCCGAACGGCAACCAAGAACTGGCCCTCGGGCCTCGTCGTCATCGCGACCCAGAACTGGCCCTCGGGCGCGACGCCCACGCTCCGTCCGGAGTCCCGAGGACCCGCGTCCGGCGCGGGCCTCGGCGCGGGCCGACTGAGCCGGCGGCCTACTCCGGGTCTGCGCGTACGCCTCCAGCTCGGCGAGCTGCCGCGGATCGAGCGAGGGCCGGACGACGGCGCGGGCGGCGGCGAAGTCGGCGGCCGTGACCTGCCCGGCCTCCAGCGACGCGCGCATGGCGGTCAGCGCCGCCTCGCGGACGAGTGCGGCGCAGTCGGCGGCCGAGTAGCGCTCGAGCCCGCCCGCGAGGGCGTCGAGGTCGACGTCGGCGGCCAGCGGGGTGTCGCGGCTCGCGGCGCGCAGGATGTCGGCCCGCGCCGCGGCGTCGGGCGGGGTGACGTAGATGCGGCGTTCGAGACGCCCCGGCCGCAGCAGCGCCGGGTCGATCAGCTCGGGCCGGTTGGTCGCGCCGAGCACGCCGACGTCGCCCCGCGGCTCGGCCCCGTCGAGCTCGGTGAGCAGCGCCGCGACGACGCGGTCGGCGACGCCGGCGTCGCTCGACCCGCCGCGCCGCGGCGCGAGCGCGTCGACCTCGTCGAGGAAGACCAGGGCCGGGGGGGCGGCCGCCGCGGCCCGGCGGAACAGCTCGCGCACGGCGCGCTCCGACTCGCCGACGTACTTGTCGAGCAGCTCGGCCCCCTTGACCACGAACACGTTGAGCGCACCGCTGCCGGCCAGCGCCCGCACGAGGAAGGTCTTGCCGCAGCCCGGCGGGCCGTAGAGCAGGACCCCGCGCGGCGGGGCGACGCCGAGGCGGGAGAACGAGTCGGGGTAGCGCAGCGGCCAGAGGACGGTCTCGGTGAGGGCCTGCTTGGTCTCGACCATGTCGCCGACCGCGTCGAGGGTCAGCCCGCCCGACGACAGCGTCGTCGAGCCCGTCGACGACAGCGACGCCGGCCGGACCGAGGACACCGCGCCGAGCAGGTCCTCGGTGCCGACGCGCAGCTCGCCGCCGTCGGGGCCGTCGGGGTCGTCGGGGTCGTCGGGGTCGCCCGTCGCCCGCAGCGCCGCGCGGACCGCCGCCTCGCGACGCAGGGCGGCGAGGTCGGCGGCGACGAAGCCCGGCGTGCGGGCGGCGACGGCGGTGAGGTCGACGTGCCGGGCTCCAGCGGGACCCCGCGCAGCAGCACCCGCAGCAGCTCGGCGCGGTCGCGGTCCCCGGCGCGGGCAGGACCAGCTCGCGGTCGACGACGCCGCGCGCCCGCAGGCGCGGGTCGAGCGACTCGGGCGCCGACGACGTCACCGCGAGCACCACGCCGCGCGTCGCGACGGCCCGCTCGAGGGCCTCCAGCGCGAGCGTCGCGAGCGGCGGCGGGTCGGTCGCGGGCAGCAGCGCCTCGCCCTCGCCGACGAGCAGCACGCCGCCGCCCGCGCAGGCGTCGTCGACGGCCTCCCGCACGCGGGCGAGGGCGGCACCCGCCTCGATCGCCGCGGCGCCCGGCGCGTCGAGCAGCACGACGCGGGCCTCCACCTCGGCGGCCACCGCGCGCACGAGCGTGGTCTTGCCGACGCCCTCGGGGCCGCTGACGAGCACCCCGAGGCGGGGCTCGGCCCCGAGGCGCTCGAGGAGCTCGGGGCGGTGGAAGACGAGGTCGAGCCACTCGCCGAGCGTCCGGGCCGGGGCCGCCAGCCCGACGAGGTCGGCGACTGGCACGGCGGGGCGGGCGGAGGGCCGGCGCCCCGGCTTGTGCGGGGGTCGCGCCCGGCGGGCGGCCGTCACCGGCGGGGCCTCGACGCGCTCCGGCCCGGCGTGTCGCGCGTTCGGGAGTGCGGCGATCCTGTCGTCGGATGTCTGCGACGTGCCACCGCTGACGTTCGGGCGGTCGTCTCGCCGCCGCCGCGCCAGCCGACGACTGTGGTGGGGGAGACGACGAGGGCCTCGGCGCCGGGCGGGTCGGCTGCGGCGACCGTCACCAGCTCGGTCGTCCAGGTACCGCCGAGGGCGGCGGTGAGGCCCCGGCGGGCGCCGGCGGCGTCGGCGCCCGGGACGGGGGAGAGGTCCTGGGGCAGCAGGGACAGCGTGTCGCCGGGGAGCAGCACCTTGCCGGTCAGGGCCAGGCGCAGGGTCTCGGGCGCCACGGCGGCGACGGCGATCCGCGAGCCGGCCAGCTCGAGGCGCGTGCGCGGGCCGGACCCCGACCGGCTCGACGACGACCGGGGTCCCGTCGACGACGCCCGCGTTCACCATCGTCGTCTCGTCGAGCGTGGCCGCGCCGTGCACGGCGAGGCCGGTGGCCGGCGCCGCGAGCGCGACGGTGACCCGGGCGCCGACCACGCGGACCGCGTCCCACGGGCGCAGGCCGAGGGCGGTGAGGACCTCGGGGTGCAGGCGGACCACGCCGCGACGGGCGTCGCCGGCCGCGGTCCCGAGCCGGGCGGTGAGCGTCAGCCGCGCGGGTCGGCGCTCACGCCTCGCCCCGGTCGCCGCGCCCGCGGCGCAGCCCGAGGCGTCGCGAGCCGCGGCGGTCACGGCCGTCGCGCACGCCCCGCTCGGGCGTCCCATGTTCCGGCGCGCGGCGCTGCCCGCGCGCGGCGGCGCCCGCCACCCGCCGGCGCAGCGGGCGGCGCGGCGGGGCGAGGCCGAGCCGGCGGTGGGCCCGGCGCACGGCCCGGCGCTGGCGTGGCGGCACGTGCCACACCTCGGGGTGCCGCGACAGCCAGCGGTAGCGGACCACCGCCCACGGCACGTGCAGCAGGTAGACCACGACGAGGGCGACGTGCACGACGAACGGGAAGATCACCAGTGCGGCGGCGGCGAAGGCGATGGCGGCCAGCAGCGGGGCCACGAGGCGCGGCGGGACCCGCACGCTCTTCAGCGACAGCGTCGGGATGCGGCTGATCATCAGCACGGCGACCCCGACGGTCCAGAACGCCACGAAGACCGGCGACGACCACCAGCCGGGCCCGGCGGCGATCGGTCGCGCCGATCGGGCCAGCGCCACCAGGGCGGCGGCGGGGACGGGCACGCCGACGAAGAACTCGCCGGCGTAGGGCAGCGCCTCGGCGTCGTCGGAGAGCGTGTTGAACCGCGCGAGGCGCAGCGCGGCCGACACCGCGAGCACGAGGGCGACCACCCAGCCGATGCGCACGTCGTGCAGCGACCACAGGAAGAGGATCAGCGCGGGCGAGACGCCGAAGGACACGCAGTCCGAGAGCGAGTCGAGCTCGGCGCCCATCCGGCTGGTCGCGTCGAGCAGGCGGGCGAGCCGCCCGTCGAGCGCGTCGAACACCGCGGCGAGCGCGATCGCCGCGACCGCGGCGACCAGGTTGCCGCCGAGCATGAACTGCACCCCGGACAGTCCCGAGCACAGCGCGAGGACCGTCACGGCGTTGGGGAGCAGGCGCACCCGGGTCCGGCGCTCCTCGGTCGCGTCCTCGTCGGGCGGGACGATCGAGGAGGTCACGGCGAGCCGCCCCCGGGCGGCAGCGTGGCGAGCACCGTCTCGCCGCCCACCGTGCGCTGGCCGATCTCGACCGCCGGGACGCTGCCGGGCGGGAGGAACAGGTCGACGCGGGAGCCGAAGCGGATGAGGCCGTAGACGTCACCGGCGCGGACCTCGTCACCCGCGGCGACGTCGCACACGATGCGCCGGGCGACGAGCCCGGCGATCTGCACCGCGACGACGTCGTGGCCGTCGACGCCGCGCACCCACAGGCCGAGGCGCGAGTTGTCGTCGCTGGCCGAGGGCAGGTCGGCCGAGACGAACGTGCCCTCGCGCCGCACGGCCGCGCGGACCTGGCCGTCGACGGGCAGGCGCTGGACGTGCACGTCGTAGACCGAGAGGAAGACGCTGACCCGCGGCGCCGCCCGGCGGGCAGCCCGGCGGCGACGAGCTCGGCGGGCGGCTCGGCGGAGTCGATCACGCTGACCGTGCCGTCGGCGGGGCGACCGCGATGCCCGGCGCGGCGCGGGCGTGCGCCGGGGCGGGGCGCGGAAGAACGCGGCGACGCCCACGGTGGCGGCGATCGCGGCTCCGGTGCCGCGCCCGCGCAGCGCGCGGGCGAGGAGCCCGGCGCCGGCGACGGCCGCGATCACGGGCCGCCCGCCGGGGTGCAGCGGCGGCAGCGTCTCGCGGACGAGGGCCAGCGCGTGCGCACCGGCCCGTGCGACGGCGAGGGGCCGGGGGAGTGCTGGTCGGGGGCGACCATCGCTGTCCGCGTTCCTCACGGTCGACGGCGGGGGCGGCGCTCGCCGCCGCAGGCAACGTAGCCGACGCGGTGCTCGTGCCCGGTGAGGGAGGGGCACGGTGCCACGGGGCCCGGTGGGGAGGGAGGGCCCGGGCCGTCATCCCCGAGACGACGACCCCGGCCGGTGACCGCCTGTCCGCTCCCCAGCGACAAGCGGCGGGTCCGGTGCCCACGGACGGTCCCCACCGTCCTCGGGCGTGCTCCCCATGGCGTCAGGCAGCCCGACGCCACCACGGATCTTGCCCCAGCGAGCCCGTGCGGGGAAGGGAGGTTCCTCACGATGGAGTAACGACCTCACCGTCATGCCTCGAGCAACCACACCTCGACGTCCTCCCCGGCCTCGACCCGGGTGCGGTCCTCGTCGACGACGACGAGGCAGTCGGCCCGCGCGAGGGCCGCGAGCAGGTGCGACCCGGGCGCCCCGATCGGGTGGACGGTGCCGGCCACGGCGTCGAGGCGGCCCCGCCGGAACTGGCGGCGACCGGCGGGGGAGCGGAGCTCGTCGGCGAGCCGGGCCCGGACGCGGGCCCGCTCGGGGTGCGGGTGCCCGGCCGCGGCCCGCAGGGCGGGGCGCACGAACACCTCGAACGACACCAGCGAGCTGACGGGGTTGCCGGGCAGGGTGACCACGGCCGGGCCCCGGGTGCCGTCGGAGGGGCGTTGCAGGCGCCCGGCGCCCTGCGGCATCCCCGGCTGCATGGCGACCTTGACGAACTCGACCTCGCCGGTCGGGCCGAACGCGTCCTTCACCACCTCGTAGGCGCCGGCGCTCACCCCGCCCGAGGTGAGCACGAGGTCGGCGCCGGTCTCGGCGAGGGCCTCGTCGAGCGTGGCGCGGAAGGCGGCGACGTCGTCGGGGACGAACCGCAACAGCCGCGCCTCGGCCCCCGCGTCGCGGGCCGCCGCGGCGAGCATCGGCCCGTTCGACTCGTGGATCTCCCCGTGCTGCAGCGGCTCGCCCGGCGCCACGAGCTCCGAGCCCGTGGAGAGCACGAGGACCCGCGGGCGGCGGCGCACCGCCAGCGGTCGCCGCGCCGACCGCGGCGGCCAGGCCGACCTGGGCGGGCCCGAGCACGGTGCCCGCGGGCAGCACGACCTCGCCCGCCGTGACGTCCTCACCCGCGTCGCGGACGTTCTGGCCGGCCACGACGGCGCGGTCGACCCGCACGGTGTCGATGCCGCCCTGTGCGGTCCAGCTCCGCTCTGCTGCGTGTCCCCCGTCCGTCCACTCCACCTGCACGACCGCGTCGGCGCCCGCGGGCAGGGGGCGCCGGTCATGATCCGGTGGGCGGTGCCGGGGTCGAGCGGCGGGCCGTCGACCCGCCCGGCCGGGACGTCCGCGGCGACGGGCAGCGTGACCCCGCCCGGCTCGCCGGCCCCCGCCACGTCGGCGGCGCGCACGGCGTAGCCGTCCATCGCCGAGTTGGCGAAGGGCGGCAGCGCGAGCGGTGAGACGAGGTCGCGGGCGAGCACCGACCCGAGCACGCCCGAGCCGTCGCCCAGGGCGACCTCCTCGACCCCGGTGGGCGCCAGCAGCGCGGCGACGGTGGCGACGTGTGTCGCGACCGGGCGCAGGGCGGTGGGGTCACCGTGGTCGTGTCCGCTCGTCACCCGTGCATCGTGCCGGGTCGCTCCGGGTGCCGACGGAGTTAGGCTCGCCGGGTGTCGGCCGGGCGAGGGGATCTCACCGGGAGACGCCTCGGGCACTTCCGCGTCGACGGGGTCATCGGGCGCGGGGGCATGAGCACGCTCTACCGCGCCACCGACGCCCGTCTCGGGCGCCGTGTCGCGCTCAAGGTCATCGACGAGGCCCTGGCCGCCGACCCCGAGTTCCGCGAGCGCTTCCACGACGAGGCCCGCAACACCTCGGCCGTCGACCACGCCCACGTCGTGCCGCTGTACGACTTCGACTCCGCCGACGGCCACCTCTACATCGCCATGCGCTTCGTCGAGGGCCCCGACCTCGCCGGGATCATCGGTGGGCGCCCGCTCGCCCCGGCCCGCGCGGTGCGGCTGCTCGCGCAGGTCGCCGACGCCCTCGACGCCGTGCACGCCCGCGGCCTGGTGCACCTCGACGTCAAGCCCGCCAACGTCCTCGTCACCACCCGCGAGTCCGCCGGCGGCGAGCACGCCTACCTCGCCGACTTCGGCCTGACCCGCCGCGGCGCCACCGGGCACCGCACCTCCGCGGGCGACTTCCTCGGCTCCCCGACCTACGCCGCCCCCGAGCACCTGCGCGGCGAACCGGTCGACGCCCGGACCGACGTCTACTCGCTGACCTGCGTGCTGTTCTGCGCGCTGACCGGGCGCGCGCCGTACCTCGGCTCCGTCACCGAGGTGATCGAGGGGCACCTGGGCGGCGCCGTCCCGTCGGTCGAGGCGCTGGGCGGGCTCGCCCCCGGCCTCGACGAGGTCGTGCGCCGCGGCCTCGACCCCGATCCGCCGCGACGCTTCCCCGGAGCCGGGGTGATGATCGAGGCCGCCCGCGCCGCGCTCGCGCCCCCGAGCGGGCCACGGCCCGGTCCCGCGCCGGCTCCCGCGCCGGTGCCGGGCCGGACGGGGACGGCGCGACCACGGTCGTGCCCGGCCGGCCCCGGCCCGAGCGGCGCCCCGACGTGCCGGGCCCGCCGACCCGCTCGTCGGTCGCACCGCCGGTCCGGCTGCGCGACCCCGTGCCGCCCGCGCGGGACGGCCAGTTCCCGCGGGGTCCGACGGTGCCGACGGCGGCGCTCGTGGCCGTCGCCGGGGCCGTCGCGCTCGTGGTCGTGCTGCTCGTCGTCCTGCTCTGACGCGGCCCCGGCCTGCTTGCACTCACCGCACCCGAGTGCCAGAGTGGGTCCTGGCACTCGCTATGGTCGAGTGCCAAGGTCGGTGCGGTGAGATCGGCGGTCTGGACGCCGATCGTCCGTCGCGGGCGCCGTCGCCGGCCGTGCACACGTGTACATCGGAGGACCACCCGGTATGGCCAAGATGATCGCGTTCGACGAAGAGGCCCGCCGCGGCCTCGAGCGTGGGATGAACACCCTCGCCGACGCGGTCAAGGTCACCCTCGGTCCCAAGGGCCGCAACGTCGTGCTCGAGAAGAAGTGGGGTGCCCCCACGATCACCAACGACGGTGTGAGCATCGCCAAGGAGATCGAGCTCGAGGACCCCTACGAGAAGATCGGCGCCGAGCTCGTCAAGGAGGTCGCGAAGAAGACCGACGACGTCGCGGGCGACGGCACCACCACCGCCACCGTCCTGGCGCAGGCGCTGGTCCGCGAGGGCCTGCGCAACGTCGCCGCCGGCGCCAACCCGATCGCCCTGAAGAAGGGCATCGAGAAGGCCGTCGAGGCCGTCAGCGAGCAGCTGCTCAAGTCGGCCAAGGAGGTCGAGACCAAGGAGCAGATCGCCGCCACCGCCTCCATCTCGGCCGGTGACACGCAGATCGGCGAGCTCATCGCCGAGGCGATGGACAAGGTCGGCAAGGAAGGCGTCATCACCGTCGAGGAGTCGCAGACCTTCGGGCTCGAGCTCGAGCTCACCGAGGGCATGCGCTTCGACAAGGGCTACATCTCGCCCTACTTCGTCACCGACCAGGACCGGATGGAGGCGGAGCTGGACGAGCCCTACGTCCTGCTCATGTCCTCCAAGATCTCGACGGTCAAGGACCTGCTGCCGCTGCTGGAGAAGGTCATCCAGTCCGGCAAGCCGCTGCTGATCATCGCCGAGGACGTCGAGGGCGAGTCCCTCGCGACGCTGGTCGTCAACAAGCTGCGCGGCACGTTCACGGGCGTCGCCGTCAAGGCCCCGGGCTTCGGCGACCGCCGCAAGCGCATGCTCGAGGACATCGCCATCCTGACGGGCGGCGAGGTCATCACCGAGGAGATGGGCCTCAAGCTCGAGAACGCCGACCTGACGCTGCTGGGCCGCGCCCGCAAGGTCACCGTCTCGAAGGACGAGACCACGATCGTCGACGGCGCCGGTGACGCCGAGCAGATCCAGGGCCGCGTGACCCAGATCCGCTCCGAGATCGAGCGCTCCGACTCCGACTACGACCGCGAGAAGCTCCAGGAGCGCCTGGCCAAGCTCGCGGGCGGTGTGGCCGTCATCCGCGCGGGTGCCGCCACCGAGGTCGAGCTCAAGGAGCGCAAGCACCGCATCGAGGACGCGGTGCGCAACGCGAAGGCCGCGGTCGAGGAGGGCATCGTCGCCGGCGGCGGCGTCGCCCTGCTGCAGGCCTCGGTCGGCGACGTCTTCTCGGGCCTCGGGCTCGACGGGGACGAGGCCACCGGCGCCAACATCGTGCGCACCGCGCTCGAGGCGCCGCTGAAGCAGATCGCGCACAACGCCGGCCTCGAGCCCGGCGTCGTGGCCGAGAAGGTCCGTGGGCTCAACACCGGTGAGGGCCTCGACGCCGCCACCGGCGAGTACAAGGACCTGGTCGCCGCGGGCGTCCTCGACCCCGCCAAGGTCACCCGCTCGGCGCTGCAGAACGCCGCGTCCATCGCGGCGCTGTTCCTCACCACCGAGGCCGTCATCGCCGACAAGCCGGAGAAGAACGCCGGCGGCGGGGGCGACCCGACCGGCGGCATGGGCGGCATGGACTTCTCGACTTCGGTGGTCCAGCGCCAGTCCGCCACCGAGCGCAGAATCGTCACCTCGGACGTGCAGGGTCCACCACGGCCGGCCGCCTCCGAGGGCGTCGCTCGCCCCGAGCGCGCCTGCTCGCGTGAGGCGCGACCGGATGGTCGGTCAACCACCCGCTCACGCTCACCGACGGTCGCCGTGCCGTGCTCGACGGGGCCGCACCGTCATCGAGGTCGGGCGACTCCTTCGTCGACGACCCGCGTGCGGACGGGTGACCGGCCGAGGTTCTCGTCCAGCGACCCGACGAGCTACTGGACGTCGTCCGGGGACGAACGCTCGACGGCGCCGAGGGCACCGGACGCTGGTCCGGACGGGTCGGCCTGGCCTGGCGGGGTCACCCGGACGGGGGCGAGGATCGGAGCGCACGCATGAGCCAGACCTCGGCCGCGCCGACCGAACGGCACCGGATGCCGGTGCGGACGCTGGTGGCCGCGAGCATCGGCAACGCCGTCGAGTGGTTCGACTGGACGATCTACGCGACGTTCGCGGTCTACTTCTCCTCGCAGTTCTTCGACCGCGCGAGCCCGGCGCTCGCGCTGATCGGCACGACCAGCACCTATGCGCTCGCGTTCTTCTTCCGCCCGCTCGGCGGGATCCTGCTGGGCCGCCTGGCCGACCTGCGCGGGCGCAAGTTCGCGATGCTCGTGACGATCCTGCTGATGGCCGGCGGGTCGCTGGTCATCGCGGTGCTGCCGACCTACGCCGCCGTCGGCTGGCTCGCGCCGATCCTGCTGCTGCTCGCCCGGATCGCGCAGGGGCTGTCCCTCGGCGGCGAGGTGTCGAACGCGAGCGCCTACCTCGCCGAGATCGCCCCACCCGACCGTCGCGGCCGCTACTCGAGCTTCTTCTACATCTCCACCGGCGCTGCGCTGCTGGCGGCGAGCCTGCTCGGCCTGCTGCTCACGACCACCCTCGCCCGTCCCGAGCTCGAATCGTGGGGCTGGCGGGTGGCGTTCGCGGTCGGCGGGGTGCTCGGCCTGGTCGGGCTCTGGATGCGCCGGTCGCTGGCCGAGACCGAGCAGTTCGAGGAGAACGCCGCCCGCGCCCGCGCGGTCCGCAACCCGCTGCTGCGCAGCCTCGTCGACCACCCGCGATCGGTGCTCCAGCTGTTCGGCTTCACCCTGCTCTCGACGCTGTGCTACTACACGTTCTTCAGCGCGCTGACCCCGTTCGCGGTGCAGTTCCGCGGCGCCGAGGGCGGCGACGTGTTCCTCGCGCTCTCGATCGGCACGGTCGTGTTCATCGCGCTGCAGTACCCCATGGGCGCCGCCGCCGACCGGTTCGGGCGGCGCCCGCAGCTGCTGATCTGGTCGGCGCTGTTCACCGTGCTCACGGTGCCGCTGAGCCTGCTCATCACCGAGGCGACGCCGCTGCTCAACCTCGTCGTCGTGTTCAGCGTGGGTCTCGGGCTCTACTCGTTCATGTCCTCGATCGCGCCGGCGATCATGAGCGAGCTGTTCCCCACCGAGCTGCGCGCCCTCGGCATCGGGGCCTGGTACAACCTCACCGTCGCGCTCTTCGGCGGCACGGCGCCGCTGCTCATCGCCGCGCTGTCGGAGGCGGGACGGCCCGACCTGTTCTTCTGGTACGTCTCCGGCGGCGCCCTCGTCGCGTTCCTCATCATCCTGACGCTGCCCGAGACCCGCGGTCGCGTCCTGCGCTGAGCCGACGGCGGAAAATAGTTCCCGCGCGTTCTGCGGGAGCTCTCAGGTGGCGGTGGCACGCTGGGGGCATGAACGCGCTGCGGCTCGTGCTCAACCTCGTGTGGCTGGTCGTCGCGGGGATCTGGCTCGCGATGGCCTACGCGATCGCCGGCATCATCATGTGCGTCCTCGTGGTGACGATTCCGTGGGGCATCGCGGCGTTCCGCATCGCGGTGTTCTCGCTGTGGCCGGTCGGCAGCCGGATCGAGCGTCGCCCGGGGGCGGGGGTCGGCTCGACGCTGGGCAACATCGTCTGGTTCGTGCTCGCCGGCTGGTGGCTCGCGCTCGGGCACGTGCTGACGGCGTTCGGTCTCGCGGTCACGATCGTCGGCATCCCGTTCGCGTGGGCCAACCTCAAGCTCATCCCCGTGTCGCTCACGCCGCTCGGGCGCGACATCGTCACCGCCGACGACCCGGGCTCGTTCGGCGTCGGCGCACCCGTGCCGGTCGGTGCGGGCGCCCGGCCCGACGCGCCCTGGTACCAGCAGTAGTCCTAGACCGGCGCGAGGTGCTTCTCCAGGAACGCGACCTGCGCCGCGACCGAGGTCGCGAACGGCGCCCCGGTGTAGATGTCGAAGTGCCCGCAGTCGAGTTCGAGCACCTCGACCGGGCCGCCCGCCCGACGCGCGGCGGCCCGCACGGCCGCAGGCGGTGCGATGGTGTCGGCCGCGGCGACCACGAAGAGCATCGGGCAGTGCACCCGCGACGCGGCGAGCACCGGACGGTTGAACGGGATGCCGAGGATGCCGCGGGCCGGCATCTCGTTGCGGAACCCCGGCCCGATGATCGAGCCGTACCCGTCCTCGGCGTCGGGGGAGGAGATCGCCGCCCGGGATCCGGGAGGGCCCTTGATCGCCACCGTGTGCGGCGCGGCGCCGACGGCGCTGCCGGCGAGGTCGCGCACCGCGTCGCCGGTCAGGCGCAGCAGCTGGCCGACCCCGGCGTAGCGCACGATCTCGGCGACCGCGCCGAGCCCGTCCATCGCGGCGCCCTGCGAGATCACCGCCGCCACGCGGCCGTCACGCGCCGCGACCGGCAGCACGTGGCCGCCGCTGTAGGAGCTGCCCCAGAGCACGATCCGCTCCGGGTCGACGCCGTCGATCGCGCGGGCCCGCGCGATCGTGGCGTGGTAGTCCTCCCGGTGGGCGCGCGGTGACGTGGCGACCCGAGTCGACGCACGACGTCGGCCTGGCGGGGCTCGGCGAACCCTCGCTGGCGCCGAACCCGCGGTAGTCGACGATCGCCGTGGAGTGCCACGCGGCGCGCGTCCCGGCGGTCGACCACGATCTCCTGCGGCGGCGTCCTCGCTGATCAAGTCGCGCCGCTCAGAGCAGCGAGTGCACGGCGAACGGGCAGCAGGACCCGCGGTCGCGGGCGTCTGCGCGACCCGATGATCGCGGGTGGCCCCGCCGAACCCGTGCGCCATCACCACGCACGGGCGCCCGCCCGGGCCGGTCAGGGCCCGCGACGTGGCGGTGAGGTGCCACGCCGCGAGGCGCACCCCGTGCTGGTCGACCACGATCGACGAGGCGGACGTCCTGCGGCACGGCGCCCCTCCCAGCCCGTCCCCTCGTCGGCGAGGAACTCCGGGACGACCGCGTCCTTCTTGGTCGACAGGCCGAAGCGGCGCATCACCTCGGCGACCAACTCGTCGTCGAGGTCGATGTTGGTGCGCGCCATACACCAACGATACACCTCGGCGCGGGTCACTCCGTCTCGGCGGCTCCCGGGACCTCCGGGCCGAGCAGGTCGTCGGCGTCGACGATGCGGTAGGCGTAGCCCTGCTCGGACAGGAACCGCTGCCGGTGCTGGGCGAAGTCGGCGTCGACGGTGTCGCGCGCGACGACCGCGTAGAACCGGGCGCTTCGGCCGTCCTCCTTGGGACGCAGCAGCCGCCCGAGGCGCTGGGCCTCCTCCTGGCGCGAGCCGAACGTGCCCGAGACCTGCACGGCGAGGCTCGCCTCCGGCAGGTCGACCGAGAAGTTCGCGACCTTGGAGACCACGAGGCGGGGCACCTCGCCGCGGCGGAACGCGTCGAAGAGCTTCTCGCGCTCCTTGTTGGTCGTCGACCCCTCGATGACCGGCGCGTCGAGGGCCTCGCCGATCTCGTGGAGCTGGTCGAGGTAGGCGCCGATGACCAGGGCGGGCTCGCCGGCGTGCCGGTCGAGGATCGAGCGCACGACCGGGATCTTCGTCCGGGCGCAGGCGCACATCCGGTACCGCTCCTCGGGCTCGGCGGTGGCGTAGGCCAGCCGCTCGCCGTCGGGCAGCGTCACCCGCACCTCGACGCAGTCGGCCGGCGCGATCCAGCCCTGCGCCTCGATGTCCTTCCACGGCGCGTCGTACCGCTTGGGCCCGATCAGGCTGAACACGTCGCCCTCCCGGCCGTCCTCGCGCACCAGCGTCGCCGTCAGCCCGATGCGCCGCCGCGCCTGCAGGTTCGCCGTCATCCGGAAGATCGGCGCGGGCAGCAGGTGCACCTCGTCGTAGACCACGAGCCCCCAGTCGCGGGCGTCGAGCAGCTCGAGGGCGCGGTACTCGCCCTTGGTCTTGCGGGTCATCACCTGGTACGTCGCGATGGTGACCGGGCGGATCTCCTTGCGCTCGCCCGAGTACTCGCCGATCTCGTCCTCGGTCAGCGACGTCCGCGCCACGAGCTCGCGCTTCCACTGCCGCCCGGCGACGGTGTTCGTGACCAGGATCAGCGTGGTCGCCTCGGCCTTGGCCATCGCCGCCGCGCCGACCAGCGTCTTACCCGCACCGCACGGCAGCACGACGACGCCGGACCCGCCGTCCCAGAACCCGTCGACGGCCTGGGCCTGGTAGTCGCGCAGCTCCCAGCCGTCCTGGACCAGGTCGATCCGGTGCGCCTCGCCGTCGACGTAGCCCGCGAGGTCCTCGGCCGGCCAGCCGACCTTGAGCAGGGCCTGCTTGAGCCGCCCGCGCTCGGACGGGTGCACCAGGACGGTGTCGTCGTCGATGCGGTCGCCGATCATCGGGGCGACCTTCTTGTTGCGCAGGACCTCCTCGAGCACCGCGCGGTCGGTGGTCTCCATGACCAGCCCGTGCGCGGGATTGTTCGACAGGCGCAGCCGGCCGTAGCGGCCCATCGTCTCGGCCACGTCGACCAGCAGCGAGTGCGGGACGGCGTAGCGGCTGTAGGTGAGCAGGGTGTCGACCACCTGCTCGGCGTCGTGCCCGGCCGCACGGGCGTTCCACAGCGCGAGCGGGGTGACGCGGTAGGTGTGGACGTGCTCGGGTGCGCGCTCGAGCTCGGCGAACGGCGCGATCGCCGTGCGGGCCGCGGGGGCGTCGGCGTGGTCGACCTCGAGCAGCAGGGTCTTGTCGGACTGGACGATGAGCGGTCCGGTCCCCGGGGAGCTCACGGGGCGCACCTCCGGTGCGGTCGGGCTGGGGCGCCCGCCATTGTCCCCTGCCGGCGAGCGGGGCGCCGTGCCCCCGTCGGGCGGCCCCGGTCGTGGCGTCGGAGGGGCCGGATACACTCGGCCCGCACTCGAAACCCACTCGAGGAGTGATCTGCGGCCACCCGACTGGTCAGCAGCCGAACGCAGGCCGGACCTCTACGCTGACGTGGCGTGTCGGCTGGTCCTGTTGCCGTGCCTGCCTGTCACGAGGCCACTGATCCCGACCGCGACGACCCGACGGAACCGCTGACGACGATGCGACTCACCACTGCGACATCCGTGCACCACGACGCGGGCCGCGACGCGACCTCAGCGTCACCCGTGTGGGGCCGCCCGTGTCGCGGTGGCGTCACTGTAGCCCATCGGTGGTCACTGTCAGTCGAACCGGTCCCGGGTGTGCTGCGGCCGCAGGTGTCGGCCGTCCGACCGAGCGGCGGAAGCGGGAGGACTCGCCCATGACCAATCGCGACCGCACGACCGGCGACCGCACCACGATGCGGTGGAGCGACCAGCAGGGTGGTGGCGCGCGCCCGGGCTCGTCCGACGACTGGCAGGAGCGCCTGGCCCTGCGCAACTGGAGCCTGCCGGTCAAGCTCGCGGCCGTCCTGCTCGTACCCACGGTGTTCGTCGTGAGTCTCGGGGTGCTGCGCATCGTCGAGCAGACCGAGCGGGCGCAGTCCTACGACGGTGTCCAGCAGGCCGTGTCCCTCGAGGACCGCACGGCCACGCTCCTGGCCGACCTCGCGGCGGAGCGTACGGCCGCCGCGGTCTACGTGGCGTCGCGACGCGCCGGCGGGCCGGCGGTCCTCCGGGCCACCGCCGACGCGAGCGAGGCCTCGGCCGACGAGATGCGCGAGGCCGCCAACCGGGCCGACTCCCTCGACGAGCAGGCGCGCAGCGCCTACAACGACGCCGCCAACGGCCTGCAGCAGCTCTACCGGCTGCGCACCGAGGTGCAGCAGGGTCGCGTCGACGCGGCCGGGTCATCGCGCGCTACACCGAGGAGATCAGCGCCCTGCTGGCCTTCGACCGCTCGCTGACGCGGGAGGCCGCCGACCCGAGCGTGGCGGGCCTCGCGGGCGGGCTGTACTCGCTCTCGGTGGTGCGCGAGGAGGACGCCTACGTCCAGGCCGTCGTCGCCTCCGGGATCGCCGCCGGTCGCATCGACGCGCCCTCGATCGACCAGGCCCGCAACGCGACCCTGCGCCGCACCATCGCCGTCGACGACTTCCGCGCCGCCGTCGGCACCGACGAGGCCCCCCTCGCCGACGCCGTCGTCGGCGCCGACGTCGACGCCCGGGACCGGCTGGCCCAGGTGGTGCTCGGGCGCGGCAGTGCCGGCCTGCCGCTGCAGGTGGCCGGGCCCGAGTGGGAGCGATCGTCGGCCGCGGTGACCGACCAGGTCACCGAGACCTCCGAGCAGCTGCGCGCCCGCCTGCAGGGCAACGCGCAGGCGCTGCAGGACGGCGCACGCAACGCGGCGGGCATCGCCTCGGTCGTGCTGCTGCTCGCGCTCATCGCCGGCGCCGCGGTCGTCTTCTTCGTCACCCGGTCGCTGCTGCGGCCGCTGCGGCTGCTGCGGCGCACCGCCCTCGACGTCGCCGAGCGCCGCCTCCCGGGCGCGGTGCGCAGCCTGCGTGAGGGGGAGACGCCCGACACCGACGTCGCCGCGACGCCGATCCGGACCCGCGAGGAGATCGGCCAGGTCGCGCGGGCGTTCGACCAGGTCCACGAGCAGGCGGTGCGCCTCGCCGCCGAGCAGGCCGGCCTCCGCGCCGCCTTCAACTCGATCTTCGTCAACCTCTCCCGCCGATCGCAGGCCCTCGTCGAGCGCCAGCTGCGGCTCATCGAGCAGCTCGAGAACAACGAGGAGGACCCCGAGGCCCTCTCGAACCTCTTCCAGCTCGACCACCTCGCCACGCGCATGCGACGCAACAGCGAGAACCTGCTGGTCCTCTCGGGCACCGACCTGTCCCGCCGGGGCACGCGCCCGGTGCCGCTGGTCGACGTGCTGCGCGCCGCGGCCTCCGAGGTCGAGCAGTACCAGCGCGTCGACCTCGCGCCGCCGCCGCACGTCATGCTGCTCGGCCGCACCGCCAGCGACGTCGTGCACCTGGTCGCCGAGCTCCTCGAGAACGCCACGACCTTCTCCGCGCCCGACACCCGCGTCGAGGTCACCGTCACCCAGGCCGCCGGCGGCGGACTCTCGATCGACATCGCCGACGCGGGCGTCGGGATGACCGCCCCCGACATGCGCGACGCCAACCAGCGGCTCGGCTCGCCGCCCACCGTCGACGTGTCGGCGTCGCGGCGGATGGGCCTGTTCGTGGTCGGTCGCCTCGCGATCCGGCACGCCATCGGCGTCACGCTGCGCGACCGCGACCCGGCGGGCGTCGTGGCCTCGGTGGTCGTGCCGGCCAACGCCATCCTCGCCGCCGTCCCCGGTGGCGGGCGCCCCTCCGAGCCCGCGACCGGGAGCCGTCCGGCCGTCGTGGCGGGCGGGCCCACCGGCGCTCCCGCCGCGGCGTTGACCGCGGGGTCCGCCGGCGCGCCCGGGGCCACCGCGGCGGGCGTGGGCGCGCTCGCCGCGGGTGCGGCCGCGGTGCTGGCCGGTTCCGGCACGTCCGGCACGTCCGGCACGGCGACCGACGCTGCGGGGAGCGCGTCCAGCGGGCCGGGGTGCTGCCCCGCCAGGAACGTCCGCAGAGCCGGCCAGCTCGTCGACGCGCGACGGGGCCACCTCGTTCTTCGACCCGGGTTCCCCTGAGGCGGCTCGGCTCGTCCGGTGGCTCGTCCGGGAACGGGTCGCCGCCCGACGCCGAGCTGGCCCAGCGCGGGCCGCGGGGCGTCCTCGGCGGCCTGCCGACCCGCAACGGGAGACGCTTCCCGCCGCCCGGCGCCGAACGGGCCGAACGGCGCCGGCGCGAACGGCACGGGCACGAACGGCACCGGCACGAACGGCACCGGCACGAACGGCGCCGGCACGAACGGCGCCGGCACGAACGGCGCCGGCACGAACGGCACCGGCACGAACGGCGCGGGCACGAACGGCGCCGGCCGGAACGGCGCCGGGCACGAACGGCACCGGCACGAACGGCGCCGGCACGAACGGCACCGGCACGAACGGCACCGGCAGCAACGGTGCCGGCCCGGGACGGCGCAGGAGCAACGGCACGAAGGGCACGACGGCCGACGGTGCGCTCCCCCCGGGCCCGGGCACGAACGGTCACAGCGTGCGGGGCGCGGGGCAGGCGCCGGCCGAGGGCGACGCCGCCGACGGCGGAAGCCGGCTCGGCGACGCGCTGCCGCGCCGCACGCGCAGTTCCCTCGGTCCCGTCGAGGAGGTGCCTCCGCCCGGCGCCGCTCGGACCGGCGGCGGGAGCGGCACGACCTCCGGCACCCCCGACGACACCGACCTCACCGAGGACGACGCCGACGACGACGAGCGCGTCGCGACGACGCCCGGCAGCGGTGACGCCCCCGGCGGTGGTGACGACGCCGGCGTGACGGTGTGGCGCGCTCCCGGGCAGGGCGACGGCCCGCACGAGGACGACGACGGCCCGGGCGACGGTGGAGAGCGATCGGGCGACGGCCCGGCGAGCGGCGCCGGTGCGCCCGGCGCGGACGGCACCAGTGGCACCGCACGCCGCCGGCGGGCAGCCCCACGCTCCCGTCCGCCGGACCGCCCCAGCACCGCATGGGTCCGCCTCCCGGCGCACCGCCGCGTACCGGCGGTCCGGGTGCCCCGACGGGTCCGCCGCCCGGCCGGGCGCCGCAGGGCGGGCCCTTCCCGCAGGGAGAGGGCCCCAGGGCGGGGCGCCGCAGGGCCGTCCGCCCCAGGCGCGCGCCCGCAGCGGCCCGCACCGGCCACCGGTCCGGGCCGCCGGCCGGCCGGAGCGGGGCCGGGGCCGCAGGCTGACGCCCCGGCCGCCGGAGGGGCACCGACTCCGCGGCGGCCCCGCCGCCCGACACGGGCAGCCGGCCGACCCGGCAGAGCGGGTCGCGACGGGACAGCCGGCCGGTCACGCCGAGCCGGCCGCCCCGGCCGCAGCCGGCCCAGCGTCCCGCGGCCGAGGACCAGCGCGGCGCGGGCGGCGGCGCGCCACCGCCGCGGGAGCTGCGGCCGCCGCGGGCGCGGCCGGGCTGACGCTGGGTGCCCTGGCCGCGCGGAGGCCGGCCCGAGCCCCGGGCGGGCCGACGGGGCCGCGGGCCGGGGTACCGCGGAGACCGGTGACGCCGAGGACCAGGGTCCCCGGACGGTCGACGACGCCCGTGCCCGCCGTGCCCGGGCGATGCCGATGACGGTGCGTCGGGGCACGTCGCCGACCTCCGCCGCGACACCGTCCGGTGCGGCGACGGGCGAGCCCGGCGAGGCGCCCGCGGCCGACGGCACGGCGGCGCCGGCGGCTCCGGGTGCCGACGAGGCCGCGGCGTCCCCCCACGGCGACCGCCCCGGGCCGTCAGAGCGGAGCGGCACGCCCGGCGAGGACGGCACGGCCACGAGCGCTCGCCGCGCCCGCTCGGGCGGCGCCGCGGACCGTCGGCGGGCCCGCCCCGACCACCGGGGCGGCGGCGCGGATGCGGGTGCCCCGGGCCGGGCGACCCGGCGAGCCCACCGCCGGCGACGACCGCGACGGCACCCGAGGTCGAGGCGCCCGCACCCGGCGGCCGAGGAGCAGCCGCCGTCGCCCGGCGCCGGACTGCCCCGGCGCGACGCCGCGTCCCGGCGCCCGAGGCCGCGGGGCGGACGCCCCGAACGGGCGGGCGGCGACGCCGACCCGCGCCGTGCCCGAGCGGCTGCCCCTGCGCCCCGGCACGGCCGGGCGCGAGCGCACGCCGATCTTCGACGAGGTCGCGTCGGTGTGGTTCCGCGAGTCGTCGCCCGGCGACGCGCAGAGCGACGAGTGGCAGACCAGCGGCGACGCCGGGTGGCGCGCCGCCGCGGCGGCGACCGAGGCCGCCGACGCCGGCACCACCGGCGCCGGCTCCCGAAGCGACGCCCCGCGCCCGGCTCGTCCCCGGGGCGGCCGAGGCCTCCCGGGGCGCGTCGACGGACGCCGGCGCCGGCCCGCGGGCCTCGCTGCCCGATCGACCGACACGACCGAACGGCGCCCAGGGCAACGGCGCCCAGGGCACGGCCCCCAGCCGCCCAGGGCAACGGCGCCCAGGGCAACGGCGCCCAGGGCAACGGCGCCCAGGGCAACGGCGCCCAGGGCAACGGCGCGTCCGGCGGGCCGACCCGACGCAACGCGGACTCGGTCCGCGGGCGCCTCGCGAGCTACCAGCGGGGCGTGACCGAGGGGCGCACCGGCCGCCGCGGTCCGAACGACAGCGGGGACGGCGCCGCGTCGCGCCCCGGGGACGAGGAGGAGCAGTGACCGCAGCCCACCAGTCGCAGCCCAGCCGCTTCGGGTGGCTGGTCTCCAACTTCGCCGAGCGGGTGCCCGGCGTCGCGCACGCGGTCGTCGTCTCCGCCGACGGGCTGCTGCTCACGGCCTCGAGCCGGCTGCCCCGCGACCGCGCCGACCAGCTCGCGGCCGTCGCGTCCGGGCTGATCAGCCTCACGCAGGGCGCGGCGCGCTGCTTCGAGGCGGGCGAGGTCGTGCAGACGGTCGTCGAGATGGACCGCGGCATCGTCCTGCTCATGTCCATCAGCGACGGGTCCTGCCTGGCCACGCTGGCCGCGCCGACGTGCGACATCGGGCTGGTGGGCTACGAGATGACGCTGCTGGTCGACCGGGTGGGGCAGCTGCTCACCCTGGAGCTGCGTGCCGAGCTCCAGGGCTCGACCGTGCGGTGACCGGGCGATGAGCGGCCACAAGGGGGTGGTCGGACGTGAGCGAGGGACCGGGTGACTCGTCGTTCGCCGACGTCCTCAACGGCGTCAGCGGGGGTGCCAGGCGCCGCGGCGAGCGGCGCGGGCTCTTCCGCCGGCGCCGCGACGAGGCCGACGACACCGGTGACGCCGCCGGGGACACGGGCGGCGTCGACCGCTTCCCCGTCGCCTCGCCGCACCCCGATGGGCCGGGGGCCGGGCCGCGGGGCCGGCCCGACGACACGGCGCCGCCCGACGGCAGCCAGGCATCGACGCCGCCGTGGGGACTCGACCGGTTCGGGGCGCCCGCGGCGGTCGACGCGGACCTCGGCCACGGCGACGACGCCGACGAGGGCAGCTCGTTCGTCCGGCCCTACGCCTGGACCGGCGGGCGGACCCGGCCGGTCTACCAGCTCGCCCTCGAGACGCTCATCTCGCTCGGGCCGCAGGGCCGCGACCCGAGCCTGGTCGCGCAGTACGAGCACCGGGCCGTGGCCGAGCTGTGCCGCGAGCCCGTCTCGGTCGCGGAGGTGGCGGCGTTGCTGAAGCTGCCCCTGGGGGTGGCCCGCGTGCTGCTCGGCGACATGGCCTCGCACGGCACCGTCGTCGTGCACCAGACCGCCTCGTCCTCGGAGGAGGGCCCCGACATGGCCCTGATGGAAAGGGTGTTGAGTGGACTACGACGGCTCTGAGTACGGGGCCCGACGGGCTCCCACCGCCACCTCCGCCAAGATCGTCGTGGCCGGGGGCTTCGGCGTCGGGAAGACGACGTTCGTCGGCTCGGTCTCCGAGATCGACCCGCTCACGACCGAGGCGGTCATGACCGACGCGAGCGCGGGCGTCGACGACCTCGCCGCGGTGCCGAACAAGCGCACCACGACGGTGGCGATGGACTTCGGCCGCGTGTCCCTCGACTCCGACCTGATCCTCTACCTGTTCGGGACGCCCGGGCAGGACCGGTTCTGGTTCATGTGGGACGACCTGGTGCGCGGCGCGATCGGCGCGGTGGTCCTCGCCGACACCCGGCGGCTGTCGGACTGCTTCGCCGCGGTCGACTTCTTCGAGGACCGTCACCTGCCCTACGTCCTCGGCGTCAACTGCTTCGACGGCATGCTGCGCCACGAGCTCGAGGACGTCCGCGAGGCGCTCGCGATCGACCCCTCGGTGCCCGTGCTGACCGTCGACGCCCGCCAGCGGGAGTCGACGAAGCAGGCGCTCATCGCGCTCGTCGAGCACGCGATGCAGGTCTGGGCGGTCGGGGCGCGCGCGTAGGACGGTCGCCTACCCGGCCCCGCGGTCGGTGCGGCGGTCGCCGCCCCGGCCCGCCGGGCGAGCTCCATGACGTAGGTGCCGTAGGTGGACGCGCGCATCGCCGAGCCCAACGACCACGCGTGCTCGGGGCTGATCCAGCCGGCGTGCAGGGCGATCTCCTCGGGGCAGGCGAAGCGGACGCCTTGGCGGTGTTCGAGGGTCTGGACGTACTGGGCGGCTTCGACCAGGGAGTCGTGGGTGCCGGTGTCGAGCCAGGCGAAGCCACGGCCGAGGTCGACCAGGCGGGCCCGGCCCTGCTCGAGGTAGACGCGGTTCAGGTCGGTGATCTCGAGCTCGCCCCGGGCCGACGGTCGCAGACCGCGGGCGAGGGCGACGACGTCGTTGTCGTAGAGGTAGAGCCCGGTGATCGCGCGGTTGCTGCGCGGGGCGGCGGGCTTCTCCTCCACGGAGAGCAGGCGGCCCTCCGCGTCGGCGACGCCGACGCCGTAGCGCTCGGGGTCGCGCACCGGGTAGCCGAAGAGCACGCACCCCTTCTCCTGCTCGAGCCGGGTGACCGCGTTCTGCAGCAGGACCGAGAAGCCCTGGCCGTGGAAGACGTTGTCACCGAGGACCATGGCGACGCTGTCGTCGCCGATGTGCTCGGCGCCGATGAGGAAGGCCTCGGCGAGGCCGTTCGGCGCGTGCTGCTCGGCGTAGCTGATCGACAGCCCCCAGTCGCTCCCGTCACCGAGCAGGCGCGAGAAGGCCGGCAGGTCGGCGGGAGTGCAGATGACGAGGATGTCGCGGACGCCGGCGAGCATCAGCACCGAGATCGGGTAGTAGATCATCGGCTTGTCGTGCACCGGCAGCAGCTGCTTCGACACCGCGCGGGTGATCGGATGCAGCCGCGAGCCGGTGCCCCCGGCGAGCACGATGCCCTTCATGGTGCGCTCCCTCCTGCGGCGACGGGTGGCCCTCACCCGGCGGCGACGAGGGGCCACCGGTGCGGGCGCGTCCGGGGATGCAGAACAGCCGGGCGAACCGGTCGAGCAGGTCGACGTCGCCGTCGACCACCACGAGCCCCGAGCGCACCGCGTCGGCCGGCGTCAGCTCGCCGGTGAACAGGGCCTTGGGCGAGCCGCGGAAGACCAGGGTCACGTCGGGGTCGTCGGCCCGCCCGTGCTCGGCGCGCAACGAGGTCTCGTCGACCCGTGCGGTGACAACGGTGAAGCCGTAGTCGAGGACGTAGACCGCGGGCCGTCCGCCGTCGGGGACGAACGTCGTGCGCAGCGACAGCACGGCGGAGTCGGCGGTGAAGACCTCGTCGGCGGCGGGCTCGCCGAGCGAGCGCGCGCCCCAGAGGCCGAGGCGGTAGACGATGTCCTCGAGCTCGCGGCCGTACGCGGTGAGCTCGTAGACGACGGTCGCGCCGAGGCCGTCGTCGACGCGTCGCTGCACCACCCGGCCCCCCTCGAGCTCGTTGAGCCGCGCCGTCAGGGTCGTGGCCGGGATGCCCCGCAGGCTCTCGCGCAACTGCGGGAACGACTTCGGCGCCAGCACCAGGTCGCGCACGACGAGCATCGCCCACCGCTCGCCGACGAGCTCCAGGGCCTTCGCGAGCCCGCAGTACTGGCCGTAGCGTCGTCCGGTCATCATCGGGTTCTCCTCGTCGGATCGGTCGGGATCGGGATCGGATCGGTGCTCGTGCCCGGAGTGCCCTGCGGCCGGTCTCATGCGGCTCGCGCGTCGCCACCCAGCGTGAGGAGCCCGGCGTAGGCCTCGGTGACCTCCACGTCGGGCTCGACCCCGAGCTCGCGGTCGAGCAGGTCGCGCAGCCGACGGAACACCGCCATCGCGTCGGAGCGCCGGCCACAGCGACCGAGGGCGCGGACGAGCTGGGCGTGGAGGTCCTCGTCGAACGGGTGCGCGACGGTCAGCGAGGTCAACTCGCCGACCAGCTCGCGGTGCCGGCCCGCGTCGAGGTCGGCCCGGATCCGCACGCTGCGGACGGCGCGCCGGCGCTCCAGCAGCTCCGCCGACTCCCGTTCGAGGACCGGGCCCCGTGCGACGTTCGCCAGCGGCGGGCCCGACCACAGCTGCTCGGCCGAGCGCAGCAGGCGCCCGGCCTCGTCGACGCGTCCCGCGGCGTGCGCGTCGACCCCGGCTCGCGTGATCGTGGAGAAGGTCTCGAGGTCGGTGCGCGCGGGATCGACCTCGAGCGCGTAGCCCGGAGGGCGGGTCACGAGGACGTCCTCGCCGCGGTCGGTCACCCCGACCCGCTCCATGCACTGGCGGAGCTGGTAGGCGTGCGTCTGCACCGCCGAGCGCGCACGCCTGGGCGGGTGCTCGCCCCAGAGCTCCTCGACGATCGTGTCGACCGGACCACCTGTCCGGGGCGCAGGAGCAGGAGCGCGAGCAGCTGCAGGCTCCGCGGCGTCGTGGGCGACGTCCCGGCCCGCGACGACGACCTCGAGCCTGCCGAGGAGCGCGAAGCGCACATCGGGCGCGACCTCGTCGTCGTACGGTCGCTGGACGTGGTGGCGCTCGCGCCGGTTCGGTCGGTGAGCACAGCGGCCTCCTCGTTCGACAGCGGCCGTGGACGGGCCGCGTACCGGATGCGTGGATGGTCCTCGATGGTGCCGGGATGCGGTCTCGACCTCCTGCGACCTGGGAAGACTCTGCGGGAGGCCGCGTCGGCGCCGTCAGTGCGCGGCACACCGTGCGGCCGTGCACCGCTCACTCGGTCGTGTGAATCCCTCATGTCGGGCCTGGTGACACCGGCACTGCCGCCGGAGCGCCCCGAGCAGCAGAGTGTGGACACCACGCCCCGAGAGGACGAATCATGGACATCCCTGCGCAGGTCTCGAGCTCCGCCTCGGCCGCCCGCACCAGCGCGACGGACCTCGTCGTCGAGACCTTCGACGGGTGGTCCGCCGCGGCGGTCGAGGCCGTGGTGATCCCGTCGACCTACTTCGGCGAGATGGCGACGCGGTGAGCCCCCGTGATCGCGACCCGTCGCGGTGGCGCCGGGTCGTCGGTCCGGGTCCGTGAGCACCTGCGGTCGAGCACGACGCCGACGGCATCGTCGTCGTCGGCGAGGACGGGCTGTCGACCGTGCAGGGTCCGAACGTCGCCGCCGTCGTCGCGCACGTCGACGGCGAGCGCGACGTCGCCGCGATCGTCGAGGCCACCGCGGGCGCGGTCGGCCCGGACGAGGTCGTGGCGGTCCTCGCGCGGCTGGAGGAGCTCGGCATCCTCGAGACCGCACCGCGCCGTGGGCCGGCGACCCGCGGGGATCGACACCGGCGCCTTCCACGACGCCGCGTCCGGCCACGACGGCCGCGGTGGTAAGCCGCCCCCGCACGTGCGGATCCACGACCTCGGTGACGCGGATGCGACCGAGGCGCTGGCCGCCACGTTGCGCGCCGTCGGCTCCGAGGTCGACACGCTCCCGGGATCGCCGGATCGGCGAACGCCGACGTCTCCGTCGTCGTCGTCGACGACTACCTCGACCCGCGGCTCGCGCAGGTCGACGCCGCCCACCGCGCCGAGGGCGGCCCTGGCTGCTGGCGCGACCCGGCGGGATGCGCCAGTGGGTGGGACCGTTCTTCGGTGCGCCGCGGACGGCGGTCCCTGCTGGCACTGCCTCGCCACGCGTCTCGAGGGCCACCGGCGGGCCGAGCAGGCGTGGCAGGCGCAGCAGGGACGCGAGGGCCCGCTGCGGCGTCGCCTCCCGCGCCACCCCGGGACGCTGGCCCTCGCGGTGGGGACCGTCGCGGTCGAGGTCGACGCCTGGGCCCACGGCAGCGCGCGTCCGGCCCAGCGCGGGGTCTGGGTGCACGACGCGCACGATGACCGGGCGGCTCCACGAGCTGCGTCGACGCCCTCAGTGCGCGGCGTGCGGCGATCCCGACCTCGTCGCCCGCCGTGCGCGCGAGCCGGTCCGCCTCGGTGAGGAGGCGCCGGCGGCGACGATCTCCCCGACCGGCGCACCGGTCGTGCTCGCCGAGCACGAGGATCTGGTGAGCCCGGTGACCGGCGTCGTCGGCGGCATCCACCTCGCCGAGGGCCCGCTGCCGGGAACGTCGCTGGTGCGGACCGGTCCGACGGTGCCCGCCCGTCCGGTCTCGCTGTCCGCGGTACGCCTGCGGGCCCGGACCACCAACGGTGGGTGCTCCCGTCGGCGTCGGCGGCCCGGACCTCCGGGCTGGGCGAGGCGCTGGAGCGCTGGAGCGGCCAGTTCCAGGGAGACGAGCGCGCGTGCGGGCCCGTCGTACGATCTCGGGAGGCCGCGATAGACCCGCGCGACTGTCTGCTGGTCGACGCGCGACAGTCGGCCGACCCGCAGCGCTGGAACGCGTCCTGCGGCTGGTTCAACCAGATCGGGCCCCCGGTCGACGACGAGGAGACCACCGACTGGAGCCCGCTCTGGTCCCTGCGCGACGGAGCCCGCCGCTGGTTGCCGACCGGCATGCTCTACCACGGCGCTCCCGGCCCGGACTGGGCGTTCGCCGACTCCAACGGGTGCGCGGCGGGGCCGACCCGGGACGAGGCGATCCGCCGTGGCCTGCTCGAGGTCGTCGAGCGTGACGCGGTCGCCCTGTGGTGGTACCACCGCTCGCGGATGCCGAGGTGGCGCTGGACCACCCCACGGCCCGTGCGCCCGTCGCGCCCACGACGCGCTCGGCCGCGAGCTCTGGGCGCTCGACCTCACCAGCGACCTGGGGATCCCCGTGCGTGCCGCGCTGTCGGGTCGCCGCCTCGGTGGCGGTCGGCTCGACCGGATCGTCCTGGGCTTCGGGGCCGACCCGGATCCGGCGGTCGCGCTGGGTCGCGCCGTGGGCGAGCTCGCGGCCACGCTGACCTACGTGGCCCGGGACCCGGGCACGCTCGACGACCCGGACGCGCGGCGATGGTTCGCCGAGGTCGACACCACGAGCGACCCGTGGCTGCTCCCCGCGACCGCGTCGCCCGTCGCGACCAGGACCCGGCCGCCCCGATCGCTCCCGACGGTGGCGTCGCGGCCCTCGTCGACCGGCTCGTCGCCCACGACCTCGACCCGCTCGTCCTCGACCAGACCCGTCCCGACGTCGGCCTGCCGGTCGTGCGCACGGTCGTGCCCACGATGCGTCCGATGTGGGCACGGTTGGCGCCCGGCAGGCTCTACGACGTGCCCGTGCGGCTGGTCGGGTGAGACCCTACCGACCTACGACGACCTCAACGACCGGAAGATGTTCCTGTGACCGTTCCTGGACCGCACCCTCCGGCGGCTGTGGGCGTTGCGCGAGGACGTCGTCGTGGAGTCCGACGACGACGCGCGGCGCTGCTCGCGCCCTGGGGCGAGATCCCCTCGGCGAGCGCGGACGGCGGAGCGAGGGCGAGCTGCGCCGTCGCGCTCGGCCCGATCGACCTCGACAACATCGACGCCACGCGGCGTGCGGAGATCGAAGGGATCCCTGAGCGAGGCCTCGGGGCCGTCGTGCACAGCCTCGAGCTCGGCGGGCGTCGTCGCGTCGCGCTGTCCGCCGTCCCGATCGCCACCGGTGCGCCGTTCGCCCCGGTCCCGCTCGACCCGTGGGCCGTGGTCCGGCTCTCGCGCCTCGCGGTGATCCGGCCGTCGGCGGGCAGCCTCGTCGTCACCGCCCCGGGCGCGCGCCACGAGCTCGTGTGCGAGGGCCCACCGCTCGGGGCGCTGCTGGCGCGCCTCGCCGCGGCCCGCCAGGTCTCCGACCTCTCCGGGCGCGACCTGGGCGACGGTCCGGCGGGCGAGCCGTGCCTCGAGGGCGCGACCGCCCTCGACGTCGAGGACGTCCTGAGCTGGATGGTGGCCACGGGCGTCGTCGTCCTGCGTCGTGCCGGCGGCGTGTTCGCCGAGGACGTCGATCCGGCGCTGTTCGGCTGGAGCCCCTTCGAGCTCGAGTTCGAGGCGCGGACCCGACGGCCCGTCGGGGAGTTCCGTCCTGCGCCCGCCGCCGACGGGGGCGACCGCGATGGGAGGCGCCGGGGTCACGTTGCCGGGGCACCGAGCCGCTCGCCGTCGTCGCCGGAGCGCGGGATCCCCCGGCGTCCCCGCACGGTCGCTCCCGCGACCACGCTCGCCGAGACGATCGACCGCGCGGTCGGCGAGCGCACTCTCACGGCGACGCGCGTCCGCGCTCGAGCTCTACCTCGCACCGACCGCACCGACCTCGAGCGCTGCGTCGTGCACTACAGCCGGGCCGCCGGCGGCTGACCGACGTCGAGGTGCCCCGCGGCGGTGGACGATCGTCGCCGCGTGCGCGGTCGCCCGGACGCCGCGCCCCGCCCGCCGCCGTCCTGCTCGTCGCCGCCCGGCCCCGACCCGCTCCGGGCCGGGCGGTCCGCGGAACTCGCCGCCGCTCGTCGAGGCCGGGGCCCTGACGCAGTCCCTGCGGGACGCCGGACGCGGACGCGGCGTGGCGGTGCGCCCGGTGCCGACGGGCGCCGCCGAGGCGTGGCGGGCTGCTCGACGGACGTGGCCCGCCGAGCTCCCGGTCGCCGTCTGCGCGCTCGACCGAGATGAACGTCGTCTTCGACGGTCCACCCGAGCGGCCCAGGCGGAAGGTAACCTTCAGATGGTGACCCTGCGCTACGGCCAGCCCGGAGTGGCGCGGCCGAAATGGTTGTCCGGGTCGCGCCGCACGGCCCCGGCCAGCGCGGCGGAGGTCCGCGCGACGGGGTTCTGGGTCACCCACGCGGCGGCCCGGCTCGGTCGCACTCGTCGCCGCGTCTGCGTCACCTTCGGCGCGCTGTCCTTCATCGGGGTCTACCAGCTGCTCGACGGCCTGCTCGCCCTCAAGGCGGCAGGCCTGACGCTGGGCGTCCTCCTCGTGCAGCTCGGGTACTTCAGCCGCCCGCGCGGCCTGCCGGGCTCGCCGCGCGCGACGGTGCTCGCCCTCGTCGCCATGGCCGCGCTGGTGTACCTGCCCATGCTGACGCTCGCCCCGTACTGGAGCGGGTTCATGGGCTTCATGGGGGCCAGCCTGCTGCTGGCGCTCCCGCTGCGCCTCGGTGTCCCGGGCTTCGTCCTCGTCCTGGCGGGCAGCTCGCTCGTGCAGCGCCGCTTCGGCTCCGACGAGCTCGAGGCGACGTTCGCGATCGCCTACTCGGTGTCGTCCACCGTCGTCACGGGCCTGGTCATCTTCGGGCTCACCCGGCTGGCGCAGCTCGTGCGCGAGCTGCACGACGCGCGGGACGAACTCAGTCGGATGGCGGTCGCCGAGGAGCGCCTGCGGTTCTCCCGCGACGCCCACGACCTGCTGGGGATGAGCCTGTCGGCGGTGACGCTCAAGGCCGAGCTGGCGCACCGGCTCGTGCTGCACGAGCCGGATCGCGCCGACCGAGCTCGCCGACGTGCTCGGGCTCTCGCGTCGCGCCCGGCCGAGGTGCGCATGGTGGCGTCGGGCGCGACGTCGCTGTCGTTGCCCGAGGAGATGCGCTCGGCGCGCTCGGTGCGGACGGCGGCCGAGATCGACGCCTCGATCCGGGGCGAGGACACGTCGTTGCCGCCGGAGATCGCGACCGTGTTCGCGGCGCTGCTGCGCGAGGCGATCACCAACGTGCTCCGCCACTCGAAGGCCGACGTCTGCCAGGTCTCGGTGTCGGTCCGCGACGGCACGGCCCCGCTTCGCGGTCACCAACGACCGCGCCGACGAGGAGGGTCAGATCCCCGACGAGCGTCGCGACGACGCCCACCGCGGCCTGGGGAACCTGCGGGACCGCTTCGTCGAGCACGGTGGGGACCTGACGACCGTCCGGGAGGACGGCGAGTTCACCGTCGTCGGTCGGTACGGCCCCCCGTGACCGTCGGCCGGGACGCGGTCACAGCCAGCCCGACTCCGTGGCGATCCGGATGGCGTCGACCCGGTTGCGCGCCCCCAGCTTCGACACCACCGCCGTGGGTAGTTGCGCACGGTGCCGCTCGAGAGGAACAGCCGCGCGGCGACCTCCTCGACCGTGTGACCGTCGGCGGTCAGCCGCAGCACCTCGATCTCGCGTGCGGCGAGAGGGCAGCCCTCGGTGTCCCACGCAGCCAGCGCCAGCTCGCTGTCGACCACCCGACGCCCGACGGCGACCTCGCGGATCGCGTTCGCGAGCTTCTGCGCCGGCGCGTCCTTGAGCATGAACCCGTTGACCCGCGCGTCGAGCGCACGGCGCACCGTGCCCGGCCGGCTGAGGCTCGTCAGGATCAGCGTGCGGCAGGCCGGCAGCGCCTCGCGCAGCTCCGACGCGGCACTGATCCCGTCCTGCCCGGGCAGGTCGATGTCGAGGACCGCCACGTCGGGGGAGACCTCGCGAGCGCGGGCGACGATCCGGGCGCCCTCGGCCAGCTCGGCCACCACCTCGATGTCGACCTCCTGGTCGAGCAGCGCCACGAGCGCGCCGCGGACCATGTGCTGGTCCTCCGCGATCAAGACCTGATCACCTGCTCGGCCCCCTCTGCGATGGGTGTCCCACTCCATCCTCGCACCCCCTGGACGGTCGACGCCTCGGACGGCTGTTCCTCGTCCGCGATCGGGCGAGATTCCCGATCGGACCGTGACGTCCTCACGGTCGGTGCTGCTCCGACGATGACCGGATGTGGACCGGGCGGGCCGAGCGTGTTCCCCGACGCCCTCGAGACCCGCTCGGGGCTCCTGGGAGGCCGCCATGCAGACCGCCGTCGAGCACGCCGCCTCGTCGATGCGCACCCGCTACGACGAGCCCCTGACCCTGCACGACCTCGCCGCCGAGGTCTTCGTCAGCCCCTTCCACTTCTCGCGGGTCTTCTCGGCCACGGTCGGCTCACCCGGGCGCGCTACCTCACCGCCGTGCGCCTGTTCGAGGCCAAGCAGCGCCTGGTCGACAGCGACGACACCATCGCCGACATCGTGTGCTCGGTCGGGTACTCCAGCGTCGGCACCTTCACCAGCCGGTTCACCCGGGCCGTGGGGCTGACCCCCGGCCAGTACCGCCACCCCGCCGTCGGCGCGGGCCTGCTCGCCGTCTCCCCGGACGTCGCGCGCGTGCCGGACACCGCGGTCCTCGAGCACGCCGCCACCCGGGGCCCCGGGCGGGCGCAGGTCACCGTCGGGATCGGCGACACCTCCGCGTCGACCGCGCCGTGGTGGGCGTCTTCGAGGGCACGGTGCCGCAGGGGCTCCCATCGCCCTGAGCACCGTGGCCCGGGGGACGGGGCGCCTGCGCACGGCTGCCCGCCGGCTCGTGGTCGGTTCTCGCCGTGGCGGTCGACCACGACGGCGAGGTCCGGGTCGCCGTCGACCGGCTCGAGGTCCGCCCGCACGAGGAGGTCGTGCCGCCGGTGGAGCTCACGCTCGCCGCGCCGGGCTCGCTCGACGCCCCGATCGCGGTCCCGCTGCTCGACCCCGCCCGCGGGCTGCCCGTCCCCCGCCCGGTCCGTCCCCGCCCGCTCCACCGCCGCTGCGCGCCACCTGCGCGCGGTCGCCTGAGGGATCCGGGCGTGCCCGTGACGCTGTCGGGGCGGCTGCGCCGCCTCCCTGGCGCCGACCGAGGGCGACGTCCGCTTCGCCGCCCGCGGCCTCCCCGCCACCACGGGGCCGGCGGTGGCTCACCTCGAGCGCGTCCCGGCGGCGGTCGTCCGCGGTTCCGGGGCGCCGTCGACGGGTCCCCGCCCGGCGCCGTCGCCGCCCGTGCCGCGGCGGAGCCCGCGGACCTGCGCGGATTCCACCACGAGGGCGCCGTGATGGCCGCGTGCGTGGTCGACGCCATGGATCCCCGTGGCGGTGGCACCCGCGCCCGGGACCTGCTCGTGGGCCCCGCCCGCGCCCACGTCCTGCTCGGCTGGATCGGGGTCGGGTTCGCCCTCGCGAAGCTCCCCCGGCCGGTGTGGCCGCGCGCAGTGCCCGATCTCGACGACGTCGACCACCAGGGGACGCTCAGCACGCTCGCGATCGACGGCTGGGCCTTCGACCTCGCGTTCTTCGCCCCGCAGCGCTGGCTCGTGGACCGAAGGCGGCCCCGGCCCTCGCGTGGCGCGGCGACCGGCGCGGCACGGCGCGTCGCCGACCAGGGCATCGGGCGGGCGCTGTGGTTCGCCCACGGGGCCGACGTCGATGCCGTCACCGGCGCCGTCACCGCGTTCGCCGCCGACCGTCGCGCCGACCTGTGGGCCGGGGTCGGGCTCGCCGCCACGCTGCCGGCGGCGCGGACCGGAGCACCTCGCCCCGCTCGCCCGGAGCGTGGGCACGGTCCCGACCTCGCGCTCGGCGCGGTCCTCGCCGCGACGGCGGCGACCGAGGCCGCCGCCGACACCGGCGTCGTCGCCCCGCACGTCACGGGCGGGGTCGCGAGCCTGGCCGGGCTCGACGTCGGCGAGGCGGCCGCGCTCGTCGCCCTGCTGGCCCCGCACCCGCACGCGACCGGTGCCGTCGAGTACCTGCGCTGGCGCACCCGCCTCCGCGCCGCCCTCGCTTCTCCGCTGCTGCGCAGCGCCTGATCACCCACGCCCGGCCGCAACCCGGGAGACGAGCACGGTCCGCTTCCGCGCCCACGCTCAGCGGCGACGACCCCGACGAGACCCCGACGAGACCCCGACGAGAGGACCCGAACCGTGTCAGCCCTCCTGCGCCTGCGCCGGCGCCTCCTGACGCCCGGGCGCCACGAGACGCTGGTCTCGACGCGTGGCTTCCACGCCGGCGACCCCGCGGCCGTGGCCGTCCTCGAGACCGTCGGGGCGAGCTTCCTCGACGGCTACGGCACGGCGGTGGGCACCGCGACCGTCGACGAGCTCGAGACCCATCTCGGGACCGTGCCCGTGCGCTTCCGCGGTTTCGCCGCCGAGGGCGCCGCCATGGGCCTCGCGGTCCTCGACGCGCTGCCGCTGGCCCGCTCGGGTCGCGTCGCGGAATTCCTCGCCGGTCCCGGACACGACCACGAGTACATGGCGCTCGTCGGCGTCGGCTGGGCGCTGGCGCGGCTGCCGCGCCCCCTGTGGCCCCGGCCGGACGCCTTCGACCCGCTGCTGCGCTGGCTCGTGCTCGACGGCTACGGCTTCCACCAGGCCTACTTCCACACCGGCGAGTGGGTCCACGGCCGGCGCCCGAGCGTCGACCTCGGTTGGATCCGCGACGACACCACCGGCTACGAGCGCCGCGCCGGCGACCCGGGCCTCGGGCGGGCCCTGTGGTTCGTGGCCGGCAGCGACGCCCGGCGCGCCGCCGATCTCGTCGACGCCTATCCGGTCCACCGTCGCGGGGACCTCTGGGGCGGGATCGGGCTGGCCGCGACCTACGCGGGCGGCGGGTCCGAGGACGCGTTGCGCCACCTCGTCGCCCGGTCGGGCTCCCATCGTGGGGATCTCGCGCAGGGCTCGGCGTTCGCCGCCGAGGCCCGCGCACGCGCCGGGCTCGTCGTCCCGCACGTCGGGGCCGCCACCGCCGTGCTCACCGGCACCGACCCGGCGGACGCCGCGCGGGTCTGCCTCGACACCCGGCCGCCGGCCCCGGCCGGTCGCAGCCCCCGCACCTCCGACCCCACCTACGAGGTCTGGCGCCGCCGGATCGCCCAGTCCCTGACCACCGTTCCGAATCGCGGAGGTGTCCGATGACGGTGCTGCGCTTCCTCCGCCGACAGGTCGCCGGGGTCGTCACCCTGGTCCTCGTCGGCGCCCTGTTCCTCGCCGCCCGCCTCCCCGAGGTGCCGGCCGACGAGCGGGCCGATCTCGCCGCCGGCTACGGCTTCGAGTCCCGCTCCATCGCCCTGCCGCAGGGCCTCGCGGAGCAGCGCATCCGCGCGGTCAACCAGGACTACGCCCACATCGACGGCTGGATCTCCTCGGTCGGCGCCGCCGTCGCCATGAACGACCTCGACGGCGACGGCCTGGCCAACGACCTGTGCGTGGTCGACACCCGCACCGACCAGGTGTCGATCACGCCGGCGCCGGTGGAGGGCGAGGGTCGCTACGCGCCCTACGTGCTGGGCGCGGGCGGCTCCCGGTGAACGACACCATGGCCCCGATGGGCTGCACGCCCGCCGACGTCGACCGCGACGGCCGCATGGACCTCGTCGTCTACTACTGGGGCCGGACCCCGACCGTGCACCTCGCGCGACCCGGCGTCGCGCAGGGCCCCGACGCGTGGACGGCGACCGAGCTGGTCCCCCACGGCGGCGGTGACGTCTACACCGGCCCGCAGTGGAACACCAACGCGATGGCCGTCGACGACTTCGACGGCGACGGCGTCCTCGACCTCTACGTCGGCAACTACTTCCCCGACAGCCCGCTGCTCGACCCGACCCGTGCGGGCGGCGTCGTGATGAACGCGTCGCTGTCGAACGCCACGAACGGCGGGCGCGACGTCGTCCTGCGCGGCCTGCCCGGCGGCGGCTTCGTCGACCAGCCCGACGTGCTGCCGGCCGACGTGTCGAACGGGTGGGTGCTCGGCGCGGCGACCAGCGACGTCGACGGCGACCTGCGCCCCGAGCTCTACGTCGCCAACGACCACGGCACCGACGGCATGTTCCACAATCGCTCGACGCCGGGGACCATCCGGTTCGAGCCGGTGTACGGCCCCCTCGACCCGACGGTGCCCAAGTCGAAGCGGATGGGCGCCGACTCCTTCAAGGGCATGGCGGCGGACTTCGCCGACCTCGACCGCGACGGCGTCACCGACCTGTTCGTCTCAACATCACCCAGCCCTACGGCATCCAGGAGTCCAACTTCCACTGGACGGGCACCGAGGACTCGCCCGCGGCCATGGGCGAGCGGATGCGCGAGGGCCGTGCCCCGTTCGTCGACGAGTCCACGGGCCGCGGCACCGCCTGGTCGGGCTGGGGCTGGGACGCCAAGGCCGGCGACTTCGACAACTCCGGCAACCTCGCGATCGCGCAGGCGACCGGCTTCCTCAAGGGCGAGACCAACCGCTGGCCGCAGCTGCAGGAGCTCGCCACCGCCAACGACGCCCTCGTCGCGAACCCGGCGACGTGGCCGCGGGTCTCCCGGGGCGACGACCTCTCGGGCAACCAGCCGATGCGTTTCTTCGCGCCCCGGCCGGACGGCGGGTTCGCCGACCTCGCCGGCCCGCTCGGTCTCGACGTCCCGGTCCCCACCCGCGGCGTCGCGACGGGCGACGCCGACGGCGACGGCCGCCTCGACCTGGTGATCGCGCGCCAGTGGGACGCGCCCGCGTTCTACCGCAACACCGCGCCCGACGCCGGTGCCGCGATGACGCTCTCGCTGGTGCACGAGGGGACGCGCACCGCGGGCCCCGGCTCGCCGGTGGTCGGCGCGCAGGCCGAGGTCACCCTGCCCGACGGCCGGGTGCTCACCGAGCGGGTCGACGGTGGGGGCGGCCACTCGGGCAAGCGCTCCAGCGAGATCCACCTCGGGCTCGCCGAGCACGAGGGACCGCTGCCGGTGACCCTGCGCTGGCGCGACGCCGTCGGCGACACGCACACCCAGACCGTGAGCCTCGAGCCCGGGCGGCACACCGTCGCCCTCGGGCAGACCGCGACCCCGGCCGACCCGGCGGAGGAGAAGCGATGAGCAGCACGACCGTCACCGACGGCTCCGGGGCCACCGCGGGCCCCGCCCCGGCGGTCCCGCCCCGCGAGCCGAAGCACATCACCGCCCTGCGCCGCTTCGCGATGTCGATCACCGCGCTCAACGTCGCCGGTTACGCCTTCCTGGGGTTCGAGCAGCCCTGGGTCTGGCCGCTGATCGCGCTGGCCACCGCCTACACCGTCGAGCTCTCCCTCGAGTGGATCGGGGCGAGGCAGGAGGGCCGCGCGCCCCGCTACGCGGGCGGGGGGTTCCGGGGGCTCGTGGAGTTCCTGTTCCCGGCCCACATCACCGCGCTGGCGGTCAACATGCTGAGCTACCCCCTCGACCGCGTGTGGACGATGATCTTCGGTGTCGCCCTCGCCGTCGGCGCGAAGTGGGTGCTGCGGGCACCGGTCAGGGGCCGCCTGCGCCACTTCATGAACCCGTCGAACTTCGGCATCGCGGCCATCCTGGTGCTGTTCCCGTGGGCGTCGATCGCGCCGCCCTACCAGTTCACCGAGAACCTGCACGGCTGGACCGACTGGATCCTGCCCGTCGTGATCATCACGCTCGGCACGCTGCTCAACGCGAAGCTCACCGACCGGATGTGGCTGATCGCGGGCTGGCTGTCGTTCTTCGTCCTGCAGTCGGTGGCCCGCGGGTTCGTCGTCGACAACGCGATCCCGGCGCCCTCGCCACGATGACCGGCACCGCGTTCATCCTCTTCACCAACTACATGATCTCCGACCCGGCACGACGCCGTCGAAGCGGTTCCCGCAGTTCTGCTTCGGGGCCGGCGTGGCGACCGCCTACGGCGTGATCACCGGGATGAACCTGCCCTACGGCCTGTTCTTCGCCACGGCGTCGGTGTGCCTCGTCCGCGGCGGCTTCCTGTGGGCGATCCACCTGCGCGACCGGCACGCCGCGGCCGCCCAGGGTCCGACCGAGCAGGGCCCGACCGAGCAGGGTCCGACCGAGCAGGCCCCGACCGGGACCGTCACCGCCCTGCCGACCCGCCCGGGCGAGCCGACCTCGGCCCCGCCGCGGCGAAGGCGGCCTGAGCATGGCCGGCGACCACGCACCGACGCCTCCGGGTCCGTCCCCGCTCGCGACGCCACGGCTCCTGCGCCGGCTCTTCACCGACCGGCTCGCGCTGGTCACCGAGGCCCGCGAGCACGGGCCCGTGGCCCGGCTGCGGATCGGGCCGAAGACGCTGTACGTGGTCAACGACCCGCGGGCCGCGCAGCACGTGCTGGCGGGCAACGCCGCCCACTACACCAAGGGCATCGGGCTGGCCCAGGCCCGGCGCGTGCTCGGCGACGGCGTGCTGACCAGCGACGGGGCGGGCTGGCGGGAGCAGCGCCGGGCCGTCGCCCCGACCTTCACGCCCGCGAGCCTGGAGCGGCAGCCCCGGTCGTGGCCGACGAGGCGGGAGCGCTCGTCGACCGGCTCGGTGCGCGCGTCGACGAGGGCCCGGTCGACGTCACCGCCGAGACGACCACGCTGACCCTCGGCGTGCTCGGCCGGGGCCTGCTCGGGGTCGACCTGACCCGCTACCCGGAGCTGGGGCACGCCTTCGAGGTGGTGCAGGACCAGGCGATGCTCGAGGCGGTGACGCTCGGGGCCGCGGCACCGTGGCGGCCCACGCCCGGGGGCGTGCGGTTCCGGGCGGCGCGGCGGCGGCTCGCCGCGATCGTCGACGCCGTCCTCGACGGGGACCTCGACGAGGACCGGGGCTCCTCGGAGCTGCTCACCCGGCTCGGGGCGCAGGCCGACCGGGCGACCCTGCGCGGGCGGGTGATCACGCTGCTGCTGGCCGGCCACGAGACGACGGCGTCGACGCTGTCGTGGGCGCTCTCCGAGCTCGGGGGGCGGCCCGACCTGCGCCGTCGCGTGCGGGCCGAGGCCCGCGAGGTCCTCGGGGACCGTCCCGGCGACGCGGGCGACCTCGCGTCGCTGCGGGTCACCGCGTCGGTCGTCGCCGAGACCCTCCGGCTGCACCCGCCGGTGTGGCTGCTGCCCCGGGTCGCGACCGCCGACGACGTCGTCGCCGGGTACCGCGTCCCGGCCGGCGCCGACGTCGTCGTCAGCCCCTACGCGATCCACCGGGACCCGACGTGGTGGCGCGAGCCCGCGGCGTTCGTCCCGGACCGCTTCGCCCCGGGCGCGAGCTGGGCGAAGGAGGCCTACCTGCCCTTCGGGGCCGGCCGGCACTTCTGCGTCGGCTCGCACCTGGGCACCGCCGAGGCCGTGCTCGTGCTCGCGCGGCTGTGCCGCGACCTCGACCTGCGGGCCGTGGCGGGCCGCGAGCCGCGAGCCGACCCGATGCTCTCGCTCCGCCCGCACGGCGGCGTGCACCTGACCGTCCACAAGCCGGAGGACCGATAGACGATGGACGTGTCCACCGACCCCGTCACCATGACCCTCGAGGCGTTCGCCGACACCGTCCTGCCCGGCCGCAAGCGCGCCGGGCACGACCCGCAGATCGCCGGGGTCAGCGACACCCCCGGCGCGGTCGAGGCCGGCGCACTGACCCTCCTGTACGACGAGGCGACCGGCTTCGCGGAAGGGCTGCCGTTCCTCGCCCCCATGCTCGACGGGCACGCCGCGAAGTACGCGGGGAGCGCGACCTCGCCCTCGACGGCACGCTGCCCGCCTTCGTGGCGCTGCCCCACGCGGACCGGGAGACGCTGCTCGAGTCGCTGACGCTGCCGGGCCACCCGGAGCGTGACGTGTGGATCGGCCTGTTCATGTTCACGAACATGGCCTTCGACTCCGCCGCGCACCTGCCGACGGCACAGGCGATGGCTGAGGGCCACCCGGCCTGCGGGCCATGGGCATCGCCCTGCCCGACGCCGACGGCCTCTGGCGCTTCCCGGCGTACTCCTACCGCCGCGTCCTCGCCGACCTGCACCCGGACACCACACCCTCGGGGAGCCCCGCATGAGCACCACCGGCACGATCGAGAAGACCGACGTCGTCGTCGTCGGGTCCGGCTTCGGCGGCGCGATCGAGGCCTACCACCTCGCGGCCGGGGGCGCGGACGTCACCGTCCTCGAGCGCGGCCCGTGGCTCGCCGCCGACGACTTCCAGCACGACTTCGAGCTCGGCTCGTCCTACACGCGCATCTTCGACTTCACCGTCGGCGACGGCATGAGCATCCTCGGCGGCAACTGCGTCGGCGGCGGCTCCGTCGTCTACTTCGCCGCCCACCCCGTGCCCCCGGCTTCGTCTTCGACCGCCAGGGCTCGATCGGGCGCCGCATGTGGCCCGCCGCTCTCACGCGCGACACGCTGGACCCCTGGTACGACCGGGTCGAGGAGTCGCTGCCGGTGACGCGCCAGAGCTGGGACGACGTCACCTACGCCGGGGTCTGTGGGCCGCGGCCTGCCACCACACGGGGCGCACGGCCAACCCGACACCGGTGGCGATCGACAACGCGAGCTGCACCAACTGCAACTGGATGATGGCCGGCTGCCGCTTCGACGCGAAGCGCTCGCTGCTCACCAACTACCTGCCCGCCGCCCTCGCGCACGGCGCGACGATCCGCCCGCTGCACGAGGTCCAGCACCTCGAGCGCACCGCCGACGGCTCCTACCGGGTGCACTACCGGATCGTCGACGGCGAGGACTACCGCGTCCTCGGCGACGCCGGGGTCATCGAGGCGAAGATCGTCGTGCTGGGCGCGGGCGCCGGGGCGACCCCGGTGATCCTGCAGCGCTCGAGCCCCACCTGGGGCCATGCCGCACGGCGTCGGGCGCTACTTCTCCGGCAACGGCGAGCGGCTCAACACCGCCGTGCTCGACGACGACGCCGTGCAGCGGATCCTCGGGCTGACCCGCGAGGCGGGCATCGGGTACCGGGCCAACCAGATCGGCAAGGGTCCGACCGTCGCCAACTGGGACCGGCTGCGCGCCGACCTGCCCGAGTACGAGCGCTACTCCCTCGAGCAGCTGTACTTCCCGCCCGGCCTGGGGACGATCCTCGCCCAGGTCGGCGCCGAGGAGGCCGGCGGCGGCCCGCGCTGGTTCGGGAAGCACAAGAAGGAGCTGCTCGAGCGCTGGCAGGACTGGCTGACGATCTTCCAGATGACCGAGGACGACAACGAGGGCGTCTTCGGGCCGCCACCGCCCACCGGCAACGCGCAGCGGATATCCCAGCAGATGCTCGGGCGCGGCGCGCTGAGCTACCGGCCGACGGCCAACACGCGCCGCGGCTGGGAGCTCGCCGACGCCGAGTGCAAGGAGATCATCGAGAAGCCGGGACTCGGCATCGTCGAGCCCTGGACCAACGACGTCGTCGGCGCCTACACGGTGCACCCGCTGGCGTCGTGCCGGATCGGGGACGATCCCGGGACCTCGGCGCTCACCCCCGACCACGAGCTCCGCGGCCACCCTGGCATCTTCGTGACCGACGGGTCGGCGGTGCCGGGCGCGCTGACGGTGAACCCGGCGATGACCATCGCGGCGCTCGCCGAGCGGGCCGCGCCGGGCGTCGTCGCCGCGGCCCGCGCCCGTGGGGTGGACGTGGTCTACGGCGCCCCGACGCCCAGCGGCGGCGTCAGCTCCCGGCGCACGCTCGCGCTCTCAGTGCGGTGACGACCTCGTGAGAGTCCTCTTCGTGACCTTCCCGTCGGCCCGGACCCATCTCTACACGATGACACCGCTGGCCTGGGCGCTGCGCACCGCCGGTGACGACGTCGCCGTCGCGGGGAGCCGACCTCGGACCTGAGCCGCCGTGGCCGGCACCGGGCTGCCGTTCCTGGCCTGGGGCTCCCCGCTGCGCGCCGACATCGGCCGGGTCGTGCACGACTGGGTCGACCACCAGCCGCGGCCCACGGGCCGGTCCCCCGAGCAGGCCGAGTACAGCGCCGTGGGCGCCGGGGACGAGCTGCGCCGCCTCGTGGCGGCCTCGGTCGAGCTGCACGGCGACGACGCGCGTCGACGGTCTGGTCGACCTGATCCGCGCCTGGCGGGCCGACCTGGTGGTGTGGGACCAGCTGCTCTACGCCGCGCCGGTGGCCGCCACGGTCGCCGGCGTCCCGCACGCCCGGTTCGTCTACGGCACCGACGCCGTCGAGCAGCTGCGGGCGGCCCTCCCGCCCTGCGGGCACGACGCCCTCGCGGCCTGGCTCGACGCGGCCCTCGGTGCCCGCGGTTGCGCCCGGGGACCACGGACGGCGACCGGCGAGCTCAGCCTCGACACCAGGCCGGCCTGGACGTTCCGGCCGTCCCACGTCCCCGGCCGGCGCCTGCTGCGGGCCGTCGCCTTCAACGGCCCGTCGACGATCCCGGCGTGGGTGCACCGGCGGGGGGACCTGCCCCGCGTGGCGGTCACGCTCGGGCTGAGCCACCGCGAGCTCGGGCTCGTCGAGGTCTCGCCGACGGTCTTCCTCGACGCGGTGGCGGATTTGCCCGTCGAGGTGGTGGCGACGTTCGACACCACGCAGATCGACCCCGCACGGGTGCCGCGCAACGTCCGCGCGGTCGACTTCGTCCCGCTCAACGCGCTGCTGCCCTCGTGCTCGGCCGTCGTGCACCACGGTGGCGCGGGCACCTTCGCCGGGGCGCTCGAGCACGGGGTCCCGCAGCTGCTGGTCCCGGGCGACACGATCCGCTGGATCGGCGGCATCGCGATGGCGGAGGGCCTCGCCGCGCGGGGCGCGGGAGGCTACGTCTGCGGGGCCTCGGAGCTGACCCCGAGAGGCTGCGGACCGCGATCTCCGACGTGCTCTCCTCGCGCACGGTCGCGAAGGAGGCCGCGGTGCTCCGCGAGGAGTACCTGGCGACGCCGGGGCCGTCCGACCTCGTCCGCGACCTCCGGTCGCTCGTCGCCTGAGCATCACCCGGGCGCCCCCACGATCGGCAGGAGGATCCGTGACGACGACCCCGCCCAGCGGGCATCCCGAGCTCTGGCGCGTGGTGGACCTCGTGGAGCGCACCGACCACCGCGGCTCCTCACAGGCGTTGTCGCCCCGGCGACGGGATCGACTTCGAGATCCGGCGCGCCTACTACATCCACGGCGTACCGGAGGGGGCCGAGCGCGGGGCGCACGGGCACCGCAGGCTGCGGCAGCTGATCGTCGCCGTCCACGGGGCCTTCGACGTGGTCCTCGACGACGGCCGGCGGACCGAGCGCGTGCGTCTCGAGCACCCGAGCCGCGGCCTGCTCGTCGAGCCGATGGTCTGGCGCGACATGGTCGACTTCGCCCCCGGGACGGTCGGGCTGTGGCTGGTGTCCGAGCCCTACGACGAGTCCGAGTACTACCGCGACCGCGCGGAGTTCCTGCGCGACGTGGCCGCGAGGGCCGCCGCGTGAGGGTCCCGTTCCTCGACCTCGCCCCCGGGCACTGCGAGCTGGCGGTGCCCATCGACACGGCCGTCCGCGGGGTGATCGCCTCCGGACGCTTCCTCGACGGTCCTCAGGTCGCCGCGTTCGAGGAGGAGTTCGCGGCCCACTGCGGCGCGCGGCACGCCGTCGCCGTGGGGTCCGGGCTGGGGGCGATCGAGCTGTCGCTGCGGGCGCTCGGCATCGGAGCGGGCGACGAGGTCGTCGTCCCCGCCAGCACCTTCGTGGCGACGTGGCTCGCCGTCGCCGCGGTCGGCGCGACCCCGTGCCCGCCGAGCCGCGCGACGACACGGGCGCGGTGGACGTCGCCTCGGTGGCCGCCGCGATCGGCCCCTTCCAGCACCGCGGCGTTGCTGCCCGTGCACCTCTACGGCAACCCGGTCGACCTCGACGCGATCGCCGCCCTGGCCGACCGGCACGGGCTGGCGCTGGTGGAGGACGCCGCGCAGGCGCACGGTGCGCGCTATCGCGGACGTCGCGTGGGGTCGCGCTCGGCCGCGCGGTCGGTGACGGCCTTCTCGTTCTACCCCGGCAAGAACCTCGGCGCGATGGGCGACGGCGGGGCGGTCGTCACCGACGACGGGACGGTGGCCGACCGGGTCCGGCTCCTGCGCAGCTACGGCTCGCGCGTGCGGTACGAGCACGAGGTGAAGGGCACCAACTGCCGGCTGGACGAGATCCAGGCCGCGATCCTGCGCGTGAAGCTCGAGCGCCTCGACGCCTGGAACGCGCGCCGGCGCGCGGTCGCGGACCGGTACGCGACCGCGCCGCGGGCACGGAGCTCGAGCTCGTCGCCGGGACCGCCGGCGCGCCGAGGAGGTCCACCACCTCTTCCCCGTGCGCACGCGCGACCGGGCGCGGTTGCGGGCGGACCTCGCGGCCGAGGGGTCGAGACCCACGCACTACCCGGTGCCCCCGCACCGCAGCGGGGCGTTCGCCGACGCCGGCCACCCGGCGGGCTCGCTGCCGCGGGCCGAGCGCTGGGCGGACGAGGTGGTGAGCCTCCCGATCGGGCCGCACCAGAGCGACGAGCAGACCGCGTTTCACGGCCCCAGGTGAGCTGGTCGTGGCGGCCGTGCGCCGGAGCGCGGCCGGGGCGGCCCCGCGCCGCCTGACCCCGCGGGTCGTCCCGTGGCGACGGGGTCGCCACGGGACACCAGGGTGCGGCCTCAGCCGCTGCCGCTGTCCGGCACGTCGAGCCACCACCGGTGCGAGCGTGCCCACGCGACGGTGCGCCCGACGCCGTCACGCAGGGGTGTCGCAGCGGACGTCGAGGATCTCGGCGAGCTTGGTGGTGTCGGGCACCCGGCGGTCGAGGTCCTGGTAGCCGGCGCCGATGGCGCTCGCCGTGTCGACCCGGCGGACCTCCGCCACCCCGACGAGCTCCGCGACGGTGCGGACCACCTCGCCGACGGTCGTCTCGGTCGTGGCCCCGATGTTGAAGCACTCGCCGTCGGCCTTCGGGTCGTCGGCGACGGCGAGCACGGCGTGGACCGCGTCACCGACCCAGGTGAAGCACCGGGTCTGGGTGCCGCCGTCGTAGACGACCGGCGACCGGCCGTTCAGCGCCCGGTGCACGGTGCGCGACATGAGGAACGCGGGCGCTGCCGGGAGCCGTAGACGTTGAAGAACCGGATGATCGACGCCGACAGGCCGTGGGCCCGCGCGAAGGCCAGGACGAGGTGCTCCGCCAGCGCCTTGCTGGTGGAGTAGCTCCAGCGATCGATCGCCGTGCTGCCGAGCACCCGGTCGTCGTCCTCCTTCCAGGGCACGACGGGGTTCCGCCGTACACCTCGCTGGTGCTGGCGAGCACGACCTTCGCGCCGACCGCCGCGGCGGCGTCGAGCACGTGCCGCGTGCCGGTGACGTTCACGTCGACGACGTCGAGCGGCGCTCGAGGTAGCGGTCGACGCCGACGACGGCCGCGAGGTGCAGGACCACGTCGACCGCGCGTCGCCGGTGCCGACGGCGCCGCGGACGACCTCGGCGTCGCGGACGTCGCCGCGTCGCTGCTCGACCCGCCGGTGGCGAGGAGGTGCTCGAGGTCCGGCGTCGGTGGCGCCTCGTCGAGCACGACGACCCGCCCGCCGCGCCGGACGATCTCCTCGACGAGGTGGCCCCCCACGAAGCCCCCACCGCCGGTGACGAGATAGGTGCGGCCTGCGCTCATCGTCCCACCCCCGTGTAGTCGTAGCCGTGCGCCCTCAGGTCCTCGATCGTCGAGCGGGGGTAGTACGCGCGGCCGTCGACCACGGCGCACCGGGCCGCCGTGACCGGCCGCAGTGCGGCCAGGTCGACGTCGGCGATCTCGCGGTGGAGGGCGAGGACGGCGATGCAGTCGGCGCCCCGTACGGCCTCCTCGACGCTCGGTGCGGGCTCGACACCGAACACCTTGCGGGTCTCGTCGTCGGGCACGAGCGGGTCGTGGACGGCGACGTCGACCCCGAGCTCGCGCAGTGCGGCGACGACGGGCCGCGTCGGGGTCTCGCGCAGGTCCCCGGTGTCGTTCTTGAACGCCAGGCCGAGCACCGCCACCCGCGACGCCGCCGCGTCCTTGCCCGCGCGACGGAGCTGCTCGAGGACGAGCCCCACGTGGGCGGGCATGGCCCGTTCGCGCCGCGCGCGGCGGGCACCGTGGTGATGTCGACGCCCCGCTCCCGCCCCGCGTGCCACACCATCCACGGGTCCTTCGTCAGACACGAGCCACCGACACCCACGCCGGGCAGCAGGATGTTGACGTTCCCGTTGCCCTTCGGGATGGAGTTGGCCGCCGCGATCACCTCGAGCACGTCCACGCCGACCGCCCGGCACAGCAGCGCCAGCTCGTTGGCGAGCGCGATGTTGTGGTCGATCCACCAGTTGTCCGCGAGCTTGGCCAGCTCGGCGATCTCGGGCGAGCCGCACGGGATGAGCGGGGCACCGACCGCCCGTTCCCAGAAGTGGCAGGCGGCCCGGGTGCTGGCCTCGTCGATCCCCCGACCACGATCGGGAACTCGCGGATCTCCCGCAGCGCGGTGCCCTCGGAGAGCCGTTCGGGGTGAACGCCACCCCGACGTCGTGGCCGACGCGCAGCCCGCCGCCCTCGAGCCACGGGATCAGTCGCTCCCGGGTCGCGCCCGGCGGGACGGTGCTCTTGAACACCACCAGCGCGCCCGGGCGCAGGTGCGCCGACACGTCCGCGCAGGCGGCGCGCAGCTGACCGTCCTGCACGACCCCGTCGGGCCCGACCGGTGTCCCCACCGTCACCACCACGACGTCGGCGTCCGCGACCCGCGCGACGTCGGTGGTGACCTCGACCGAGCCGTCGGCGAGGGCGGGCAGCAGGAGCTCGGGAAGGCCCTCCTCCCGGAAGCGGCACCGGCCGCGGCGCAGTTCCTCGACCAGGGAGCGCTCGTGGTCGATCCCGATGACCTTCAGGTCCCGCTCGGCCATCACCGCGGTGAGCGTCGACCCCACGTAGCCGAGGCCGACCACCGCCACCGTCGGGGAGTCGGTGCGGGACGAGAACCGCATGGCGGCTCCCTCGGGGCGGATGAGCGGGCGGATGGGCGACGCCGGGGACGTCGCGCGACGGCGTCGACGCTGGGCGCCGCGGGCGAGGCTTCCTGACGATTGCGTCGCCGGGCGCCCGGCCCGCGGCGCCGCACGAACGGAGACGTCGTGTCCCGTCCGGTCGAGCGTGTCCTCGTCGCCCGACCGAGAGGTGCCCGGCCATGAGAGTCCTGTTCCAGACCGTCGCCAACGCGTCCCACCTGCACATCGCGGCGCCGATCGCGCACGCCTTCCGCAGCGCCGGGCACGAGGTGCTCGTCGCGGGTCCGAGCGGGATCGAGAGCGGCCTGGCCGCCACCGGCCTGCCCGGTGCCGTCCTCGGTCGGTCCGACGACCGCGACATCACCGACCGGATGAACGAGGCCGAGGTCGACCCGGTGGCCGAGTCCGCGGACGACGCAGACGCAGGTGTCCCCGGCTCGGCGCGTCCCCGCCGCGGGGACCGACCACCCAGGGCGCGTACGCCGCCGACGACCCGGCGGGGAGTGGACGTCGCTGGTGCACCACCTGTTCCCGGTGATGAGCCCCGCCGACGTCACCGCCGACCTCGTGGAGCTCGCCCGCGCGTGGATGCCGGACCTCGTCGTCTGGGACATGCTGACCTACGGGGGCCGGTCGCGGCCCGGGCCTGCGGGCGCGGCGCCACGCCCGTCTCGTCCTCGCCACCGACGGCGTCGGGCAGCTGCGCGCGGCCATGCGGGCCACGGGGACGACACCCGACCCCGACCCGCTCGCGGACCTGCTCATGCCCACGATCGACCCGTGGGGCGGGGAGTTCGGCGAGGACCTCGCGGTCGGGGACTGGACGATCGACCTGATGCCGCCGTGGACCGATCACCCGACCGGCATCGCGACGGTGCCGATGCGGCACGTGCCGTTCAACGGTCCGGGGATCGTGCCGGCCTGGTTGCACGACAAGCCGGAGCGCCGCCGCGTCTGCCTGACCCTGGGCAACTCCCACCGCGACGCCGGGCGGGTGGAGGCGTCGGCGGGAGCGCTGCTCGAGGCGGTCGGCGACGTCGACGCCGAGGTGGTCGCGACGCTGCGCCGGGACCAGCTCGGCGGGCCACGCTCCCGACAACGTGCGCATCGTCGACTTCGTGCCGCTGAACGCGCTGCTCCCGAGCTGCTCCGCCATCGTGCACCACGGGGAGCCGGGACGTTCGCGGGCGCGGTCGAGCACGGCGTCCCGCAGCTGATCGTCCCCAGCACCTGGTGGAGCGAGAAGTGGTACGGGCCGGTGGCGATGGCCGACGGCGTCACCCGCGAGGGGCCGGCGTGTACGTGTCGGACTCCGACGAGCTGACGCCGCAGGCCCTGCGCGACGGGCTGGTCCGGGTGCTCGACGACCCCGGGTACGCCGGGGCCGCCCGCCGGCTGGCCCAGGAGTGGCAGACGCTGCCCACGCCGTCCGCGGCCGTGCGGGAGATGGAGCGCCTGACCGCGCGCCATCGCCGCCGCTGATCCCGTGACGGGGAGGAGGACCGTGGACCTCGCGTCGCTCGACGCCCGCCACCACCGGCCCGCGCTCGCGGCCTTCGGGGTCGTGGTCGTGGGCCACTGGACGGAGCACCTGGCCCAGGCCGCCCAGATCCACCTGCTGGGCTGGCCGACGAGCCGCGCGAACGGCGTGCTCGGGCTGTGGTGGCCGTGGTTGGTGACCTCGGAGTGGATGCACTACGGGTACGCGCTGGTGATGATGGTGGCGTTCGTCGTGCTGCGGTCCGGCTTCACCGGCCGGTCACGCACCTGGTGGAACGCGGCGACCGGGCTCCAGGTCTGGCACCACGCCGAGCACCTGCTGCCCTGCTGCAGGCGCTGACCGGGTCCTACCTGCTCGGCGCGGCCGTGCCCACCTCGATCGTGCAGCTCGTGCTGCCGCGGGTGGAGCTGCATCTGTTCTACAACACCGTGGTGACCGTCCCGATGGTGGTCGCGATGGTGCTGCACCGCCGCCCCGGTCCGGGTGAGGACCCGGCCGCGTGCGCGTGTCGTGCCCGGCCCCGCGCCACGTCCGGTGCGAGGGCCGCGGCGTGACGGCCGCGCGCGGGCCCACGACCACGGCGACCTGCCCGTGCTCCTGGGGCCCGTCGTGCTGCAGGTCCTGCTGGCGGCGGGCGTAGTGGTCATGGCCGCCGCCGCCGGGCTCCGGCCGTTCGTCGAGCCCGATCCGGCCTCGGAGCGGGCGGCGACGCTCGGGGCCGCGGCGGCCGCGGTGGCGCTGCTGCTGCGGGCGGGCCCGCTGCAGGGGATGCCGACCGGCGGCCTCGCCGCGGCCGGGGTCGTCGCGCTCGCGGTGCCGTTCGTCGCGGTCCGGGGGCACCGGCCGCGGCTGCGGTCGGCGGGGTCGGCGCTGGCCCCCGCGGTCCTGCTCGTCGGCCTCGGCTCGGCGCTCGCGGCGAGCACCTCCACCGGGGCGCTGTTCGCGGCGGTCGTGGTGCTGTCCTGGTCGGTCCTGCTCCGCCCCACGGGGCGCCTGCTGCCCGCGGCGGCGGCCTTCGGCGCGGTCGCCGGGGTCCCGCTCCTGCTCGCCGGGGCCGTGCTGACCTGACGGCACCGGCCGCGGGACGTCCGCCCGCGTCGGGTCGTCCCGCTCCGGGCGCACGGCAGAGGACGCCCCGCCACGCACGCCCTCGACCCTGGGCGGGCGCCTCGTGCGCCGCGCGACGTCCGCCGCGCCGCTTCGACCCGCCGTCCAGCTCCGAGGAGGGGCACCGTGCGACCCGACATCCACCCGTTCCACATCCACATCCCGGACGAGGCCCTCGACGACCTCGCCTCGAGGCTGGACAACACCCGATGGCCGATCGAGCTGCCCGGCGTCGGCTGGTCCCGGGGCATCCCCTGGACTACACGAGGGAGCTGGCCCATCACTGGCGCCACTCCTCCTGGCGTGCCGCCGAGGCGGCGCTGAACAAGTACCCGCAGTTCACGACCGAGATCGACGGCGCGAACATCCACTTCTGGCACATCAGGTCGCCGGAGCCGGACGCCACCCCGATCATCGTCACGCACGGCTGGCCCGGCGCCTTCGCCGAGTTCCTCCCGGTCATCGAGTTGCTCACCGACCCCGTGCGCACGGCGGGCGTCCTGACCAGGCGGTCGACCTCGTCGTGCCGTCCATCCCGGCTATGGCTTCTCCGGACCGACGACCGAGACCGGCTGGGACGTCCGGCGGGTGGCGCGCGCCTGGGCGGAGCTGATGCGCCGGCTCGGCTACGACCGCTACCTCGCCCAGGGGGCGACTGGGGCATGCCGATCTCCCTCGAGCTCGGGCTCCACGACCCGAGCACGTCGCGGGCGTGCACCTGAACATGTTCGTGACGTTCCCGCCGGAGGACCCGGAGGAGTTCGCGAAGCTGACGGCCGACGACCGCGCCCGGCTCGACTTCGACCTCTGGCACCTCCAGGAGCGCATGGCGTGGCAGAAGATGCACTCCACGCGCCCGCACACCGTCTCCTACGGCCTGACCGACTCGCCGGTGGCCCAGCTCACCTGGATCGTGGAGAGGTTCAAGGAGTGGACCGACTGCGAGGAGCTGCCGGAGGAGGCCGTCGACCGTGACCTCATGCTGACCATCGTCTCGATCTACTGGTTCACCGCGACCGCGGGGCCGAGCGCCCAGCTCTACTTCGAGAGCGCCCATCTCGACAGCGACTTCGCCGCGCTGTGGGGCGGGCCGTGGCCGTTGACGATGCCGGTGGGGGTGGCGGTCCTGCCGAAGGACGCCGTGCTGCCCGTCCGGAGCCTGGCCGAGTCCCTCCTGCCCACGCTGTGCCACTGGACGGAGTTCGAGCGGGAGGCACTTCGGCGCCATGGAGCAGCCCGAGCTGTTCGCCGAGGACGTCCGTGAGTTCGCCGAGCGATGCCGCGCCACGCCCGTCGCCGGCGCGCCCGAGGAGGTGTGACCGTGTCCGCATCGTCGCGGCGGCGGTGTCCCGTCGTCCTCGATCCCTCCGGCAGCGACGTGCACCGGGAGAGCGAGCGGCTCCGGCGCACGGGCCGGTCGTCCCGGTGGAACTGCCCCACGGGGTGCAGGGGTGGTCGATCGTCGGCCGGGAGCAGGTGCTGAGTTCTGGCGAGCCCCGACGTCTCGAAGGACCCGAGGGCGAGCTGGCCCGCGTACGCGCGCGGCGACATCGGCCCCGACTGGCCCCTGTACAGCTGGGTGGCGATGGACAGCCTCGCCACGAAGGACGGCGCCGACCACCGCCGACTCCGCGACCTGGTCGCCAGGACCTTCACGGCGCGGCGCGTGGAGGCGCTGCGCCCGAGGATCGAGCAGATCACCGGCTCGCTGCTCGACGACCTGGCGCGCTGCGGTCCCGACGACCCGGTCGACCTCCAGGCCCGCTACTCGGGCCAGCTCCCGGTGCGCGTGATCTGTGACTCTTCGGCGTCCCCGAGGACGCACGCGAGGCGCTGCTGCGCGGCGGGCAGGCGGCGACCGACACCGGCATCGCGCCCGACGACGCCGCGGCCAGCGTCGCGCAGTGGCAGCAGGCCATGCTCGACCTGATCGAGTACAAGACCGCGACGCCGGGCGACGTCCTCACCAGCGCGATGATCGAGGCCGGCGAGCGGCAAGGCGTGATCAGCGAGTCCGAGTTGGTCGGCATGCTGTTCAACCTGCTCGCGGCCGGCTCCGAGACCGTCGTGAACCTGCTCGGCAGCGCCGTGGTGGCGCTGCTGACCGACCCGCGCCAGCGGGAGCTGGTCACCGGCGGCGGGGTCCCGTGGTCCGCGGTCGTCGAGGAGACCCTCCGGGCGGAGTCGCCCAGAGCGCAGTTCCCCATGCACTTCCCCACCCGGGACCTCGTCATCGGCGGCGTCACCATCCCCGCCGGTGACCCGGTCCTGCTCGGGCTGGCGGGGGTGGGGCGGGACCCCGCGGTGCACGGCGACCCCGGCACGTTCGACGCGACGCGTCCGCACAAGGAGCACCTCTCCTTCGGCCACGGCAGGCACTACTGCATCGGCGCGTCGCTGGCCCGGCTCGAGGCGACATCGCGCTGCCCGCCCTGTTCGCGCGCTTCCCGAGCTCCGGCTGGCCGTCCCCGCGCGGTCGCTGGACCCGCAGGGGTCGTTCCTGATGAACGGCAGCGCGGCGATCCCGGTCCTGGGGGTCCCTGCGACCCGGTGACCGGCGGCGCGGGCGGATTCCGTGAACGAACGCCCTCCCCGACGACGTCGGGGAGGGCGTTCGTGTCGTGCGCGGGCCGGGCTCAGCCGGCGACGGGCGCCGGCTGCCCGGCGACCGACGTGCTCTCCCCGCTCCCGCGCGCGGCGCCGGTGCGGTGCAGCCACCACGTCACGAGGAGGAGGTTGACGATCCAGCCGGTCCAGAACCCGTTGACCTGCGCGAGGAGGTATCCTGCGGACGTGGTGACCTCCAGTCCGGGGATCAGCATGCAGGTCAGGGCGAGATCCGGCCGGTGACGACACCGGTGGCCAGCGCGAAGCTGACGAGCATCCACCGGCGGTGCTCGGCCCACCTCCG